>JBBPBX010013429.1:10369-45368 GCA_038048925.1 Garcialebias charrua
TATGTGTATATATATATATATATGTATATATATATATATATATATATGTATATATATATGTATATATATATATATATGTATATATATATATGTATATATATATATGTATATATATATATATATATATATATATATATATTTTTTTTTTCTCTCTCTTTTGTTTTCTATTGTTTATTGTTTGATTGTTTATTGTTTAAGGAAATTCTACCATTGCTGTTCATTGTTCTTTAGTTTTAGCAGGTCGCTTTCGTAAATGAGCCCATGAGGTTCAAAAGATTTACCTGACTAAATAAAGGTTGAATGAATGAATGAAAAAAAGTGTTCCTGAGCAATCAGAGAGCAGAAGGCGGAGTTTTGAACGACGTCGACTGACGTCGTCATTCAAAATGGCTGCCGCCACGAAGGAATTTTCAATAAAACAAGGTAAAAAACTATTATTTCTCTGCTGATAAAAAATATATTTCTTAGCTGACGTTATATCAGAAGTGTTCCTGAGCTTAACAGTTCCTAAATCAATTCACGAAATGGTCAAATCTGCTGGATTTAAATAGTTTCGGTTTGACATTTTCCAAACAGCCTCGGGTGCGCTACGAAAATAAATGATAAAAAATCGAATTTTATCTCAAATGTTTCATCTAGGCCAACAGTCAGTAAATTAGAGACATATAATTACACACTGGTAGCAGAAAAAATATCCACCGAGTGGTTTCTGAGCTTTTTATCTGAATAGCCTGGACCTCGCCAGGCTAACTAACAAAACTCCGCCTTCTGTTCTCTGATTGGTCCATTCAAAAATCTAACGGAGAAATCGCTGTCTATGGGAGAGATGCCAGACCCTAGTACGAAAGCGAAGTGAAGGACATGGGTCTGGTTTCAACCAGGCTAGTTCCGAGTAGGACCTTAGTTAAAACAATGATGTCATATCGTTGGTCAGTGTGCGTTCTTTCTGTTTGCTGCAGCGAGGACGTTCTCTGTGCGTTCGCGCCTACAGCTGGCCGAGGCTTTTTGTCATGTCTGTAAAAAGAAACAGGAAAGAGGAACGCGCCTTGATCCTCCGACATTTAAGAAAAGTACCTAAACAATTATTTTTTAGCTTGAAATTATAGCAAAGGTGTGTCTCAGTCTAACGTTTTCTTAATGAATGCACCTTAATGGTTAAATCAGCTTTATTTTTAAAAAGGTTTCACTGCTTGTGTCCTCCGTGAACGTGCAGCGGCGAGAAACAGGAAAGTGGATCACGGCTCGTTTCGCCGACATTTAACAAGACATTTAACAAGACATTTAACAAGAAAAGTACCTAAACAATTATTTGTTAGCTCGAAATTATAGCAGAGGTGTTTCTGTCTATCATTTTCTTAATAAATGCACTTTAATGGTCAAATTAGCTGCATTTCGCCGGGGCGGTGCAGCTGGCTAATGGATTGAAGATTCCAAGCAGAGAGCAGAAAGGTGGGGAGAGTATGGCAGGCCGATTGAGTCATTAATAACTGGTGAAGATTCTCAGTCATCCAGGACATTGTGAATTCTAAAAAGTGCAAGAAAAAAACAAAGTATAAAGTATAGTATAATAAATAAAGTCCAGTTGCTTTTGTCTTGAACTTTTTTTAATTTGTCATTATAGGCACGTTTTCCTATTACCGTATTCGTCGGCGTATAAGTCGCACCGGAGTATAAGTCGCACCAACCTAATTATGCCCAATTAAATGGAAAAATCAACGTATAAGTCGCACCGGCCTATAAGTCGCACCGGCCTATAGGTCGCACCTCACGTGAACTGGTGTTTTGCCCAAAATGGACTGGCTGCCAAATTGTTTGGAAGGACTTTTGACAAGATTATCACATAAAAACTACAGTATTTTGTTTGATGTGTCTTAGTTGAACTTTTCATTAATAAATGAACATTATTTTGGACTGGCTGCCAAATTGTTTGGAAGGACTTTTGACAAGATTATCACATAAAAACTACAGTATTTTGTTTGATGTGTCTTAGTTGAACTTTTCATTAATAAATGAACATTATTTTGGACTGGCTGCCAAATTGTTTGGAAGGACTTTTGACAAGATTATCACATAAAAACTACAGTATTTTGTTTGATGTGTCTTAGTTGAACTTTTCATTAATAAATGAACATTATTTTGGACTGGCTGCCAAATTGTTTGGAAGGACTTTTGACAAGATTATCACATAAAAACTACAGTATTTTGTTTGATGTGTCTTAGTTGAACTTTTCATTAATAAATGAACATAATTTTTGTATATTTTGTGTCTTTCATCATTTATCTTTAAAGATAAACACATAAAATATATTTTTATTAGCTGACATTACAGTAAAAAACGTGTCTCAGTTTAAAATGATGACAGAAACAGATACTGTATTTATTTTATGGTTTTTATTTATTTATTCAAAACCATTGAAGTCTTCATCTTCTGTGTCACTGCACCATTTTTGGACCAGGCAGATGTCAACAGTGTAGGTACTGTAAAGGGTTTCTTAGCGCCCATAGCGGCCGAAACTGGTACTGCACCATTTTTGGACCAGGCAGATGTCAACAGTGTAGGTACTATAAAGGGTTTCTTAGCGCCCATAGCGGCCGAAACTGGTACTGCACCATTTTTGGAGTTTTTGACCAAAGTCAAATTATGACCAAAATATTGGAAAAATCGACGTATAAGTCGCACCGGCCTATAAGTCGCAGGGCTTAGAAATGTAGGAAAAAAGGTGCGACTTATACGCCGGAGAATACGGTACATGATACAACAGCCAACAGCATGCCATACAACTATTACTACTATGGGGCCCATCAAGTATTGCTTTTTTTTTTCTCAGTCAGAATGAATGTAAACAGTCATATCTCAGCTAAAATGGTTAATAAAAATAAGAAAAAATCCATAAATAAGTCACTTCAGCCTATAAGTTGCAAGGCATGTAAATTATGCAAAAAACTACGACTTACAGGATGAAAAATATGGTAGTTATTATTTTTCTCCCTCTCTTTTTGAATCATGGATGTTTTCAGTGTTGAATTATTTTAACTAAACTGTTCTGTTTTCAAGTTTACTGTTTTTTGTTTGCTATTAGAGATATGTTATGTGTGGGAACAATTAAACTTTTTCTCTTGGGTTGGATTTAAATAACAAGTAGGTCAGTGCTTTTATTGAGGCAAGAAGCAAATTGATGTATCCAGTAATTATTATAAAACTACATTTACTACCAAAATTTAGGAAGAAAATTACAGTAATCTATCACTTTACAATTAGTTGCTCTGAACTGAAGTACAAGAGGTTGCAGCTACGGTTGCAGCTCAGTGTCGTGATGGTATTAAAAAATATTGTGATGGTATTAAAAAGGTATTAAAAGGTATTAAATTTAACTCAAGAATTTCTGTATGTACCCTGGTCTAATAAAAATATATTTTTTAGAATTCTGAGATGTCTTTTAGGTTTTTTTTGTCTATTATTTTTAAGATACAGTAGTCCCTTGTTTATTCCAGGGTTTAGAGGACCATGCACCATAACTCATGTTCCCTGAAGGAAGGGAACGAGAAGCAACACTATTGCTATGGGAATTGCGCCCCCGCGTGATTACCTGAAGGAATACATTCACGCCTTTACGGCAGGGGGCGTCAGCGTCATCCCAGAGGCCCCGCCCTCTGGGTACTTAAGACGCGAGCGCCCATCCAAACGGTCTCCAAGTGCATTTCACCGAGCTTCAGCATTGAAAAGGGCCAACTGTGTTGCACCTCGTTCCCTTCCTACAGGGAACATGAGTTATGGTGCATAACTTTCAGTTCCCTTTATCAGTCAGGTCACTCGGTGCAACACTATTGCTATGGGAACGTAATTCATTCATGCCCTTGAAATGCTCAGTAAAATGCATGCTTGTGAGAACTTCTGCCTTTATACATTAGGCATCTCTCGGCCGCTCTCTACTGTGTGTTAGAGAGGACAGCCTGAGTGACGTCACATGCAGTAAAGTCCAAACTGTAATGTTTTGCAAACGTGTTTGTTGAGCTCCAGTTTGCAGCTGCACAGATGTCTGCAACTGGTACGCCCTTGAACAGTGACCACGAGACGGCCAAGCCTCGAGTGGAGTGGGCATGTACCCCAGAGGACACCTGTTGACCTTTGCTACTGTACGCCCTTTTAATGGCCTCAGTCACCCAGTGTGAGAGGCACTGCTTTGACAGGGCCCTGCCAGCAGCCGGGTTGGCAAAACATGCAAACAGCTAGTTTGTTTTCCTCCAATCAGCTGTTCTTACGATGTAAGCACTTAAAGCCGTAACAGGGCAGAGTGCTCTCAGCCTCCTCTGTTCCTCAGTGAGGACAAGAGCAGGAGGAAATGAAGAGAGTTCAAAGTCCAGACTTCTGGGATTCAAAGTTAGAACCTTTGGGACATATGCTAGGTTAGTTTGTAGGATAACCTTTGACCCATCAGGGGCAACTTTTATACACATTGGGTGCACCGACAAAGCGTGGAGATCACCCACACATTTAGCTGAGCAAAGAGCTAGGAGTAGAGCAGTTTTATAAGATAGCAAATCTATCTTAATGTCGCTTAAAGGTTCGAATGGAGGCTCACAGAGAGCATTCAGGACTAACTGGAGGTCCCAGTCAGGGGTCAAAGTCCTGCTGGGGGGTCTCTTCCTTAACACGCCCTTCATGAACCGTATCATGAGAGGGTGTGCACCGGGTGTCTTTCCCCCCCAGCCTTCGTGGCATGCCGAGATGGCTGATAAAAACACCTTAATTGTGGAAAATGAGCGGCCTTTCTCCAGCAGGTCCTGTAGAAAGGTAAGAAGCTGGACTAGGTCACAGGAATAAGGGACAATATTCCTTTCCATGCACCAAGCTTCAAAAACACACCATTTATGAGCGTAGAGAGTCTGCATTGACATTGCTCTCGCTCCCTGGATCGTGTTTATCACGTTGTTGGGGAAGCCTGAGGCCATCAGTTTGTTCCTCTCAGCAACCAAGCTGAGATTTGCCACAGTCCTGGGCATAAGTAAAGAGGCTGGTCGTGTGGTTGAGACAGCAGGCCCCTGAAGACGAGCAGCTGTCAGTGTATCAGCATTAAGTACACCTCCGAGGGCCATGGACCCTGAGGCCATCTGAGGGCCAACAATACTAGGGAGGGGTTCCTCCTGTATGTGTGCTCCTGCGTCACCCGAACTGGGGGTGCGGGGGGAGAGATGCAATGCATTGCCTATGCTGGCCAGCCGTGGGCCAGAGCGCCTGTCTTTGCTTCGTTTTGTGAGAGGCACGGGACGTAGGGTGTGTAGGTTTTGTATGCGAACAGACCTTCGGATTCCAGGCCGCGCCGTGGCTGGATCTAGTTCACAAGTCCCCGGCTCCGCCACTGCTTTGGAGCTGGCTTCGATTCCAGGGAGCTGTATCAGGCACACTTCCTCTAAGGACGTGTTTTGACCAAGGTAGTAGTGACTCATATGCCCAGAAATACAGTAATCTGGGTGCTTTTCTGCAATATTATGATGAAGCTGAAAACCTCCCGATGAGGGGGCATTATTTAAAGGCACAACTGGGCTAGTGCGCTGAGCTTGGTCACATATTTTAGGTCCACTGGTCGTGTACGGCCTGCTGGTTTTACAGGTTGGAAACACAGTTCCAGTTTGAAGGCATAGGGCTGTACAATTTTTATTTTTCTGCTCAGCACCTACAAACCTGGACGATTTCACTATGTCCAGACTTTCTAGGGCACGAGGAAAAATTATTTGAGTTGGCCCAGGTGCATTTCTTGTATTGTAACAACATTTATTTCAGAGTCAGAGTCAGAGTCAGAGTCAGAGAGTCTTTATTGTCATTTGCACCGCATGTGGTACATGAGATGAAAACGAGATTATGTACACGAGGTCCACGAGGTTATTTACAATTTCTGCAGCATTATTGTTGTCTCTTCTGTCAGCATGTGTGCACAGCCTGTGCTCGCAGGCTTCGGCTGCAGCGCCCCTGTGGCTCAGTGCGGTCATCCACTGAAATGCAATTGGGGGTCATGACAGTACGTCATCATGGTCACCGTGTTCAGTCGACACACCCTCCGGGCATGTGGACGTGCTATGAGCTTAGGGGATTTGTGTATTCTCGGCCCCCCGAGTTCCAGCGGTACGGGGGGATGAGTGTGTGGCCCCCCTCATCCGGCCTTGTGTGAGCCGGTTTACCTGCCAGCGGACGCTACGTGGTCTGTCTGTTGCAGACAGTCCAGGGACATCCTGCTGGGGTTCATTGTTCTGATCTGGCACCCCTTGCACTACGTGGGAGGGGGGGTGGCAGCCCTCTCCCTTCATAGCGATTGTTTTCAAAGGGGTGCTGTGTTGTTGTTGTTCATAACTCTTTTTTTGAGTCAAGAAACAGGGCAAAACTGTTCTTTTGAACTTTTATTTTGTGTTTTGTGCAACAACCTTTTGTCTTTATGTCATATACAGCAGAACATTCATGTTTTGTGCATTCAGTAAAGTCACCAGCTTTTTGTAGTCTCTTACAAATAAAGTCTGGGCATATAAAATTAGGCTCCCGTACCCCTTGGGCGGACGAGCCAGCAAAACTGTGAAGAGAGCCTGCTTCGTCAGGCTCGCTTTTGTCTCCCATCATGGTTCGCCGAGGAAGTCTCGGCGGGACCGCCTGGCGAGGGACGAATCTGTTCCTGTTCCAGGATTGACCGGCCTGAGGTGGGCCTGCTGGGGGTCTCTGCCGATGCTCCCTGTCGTAAGCTGGCCTCTTCTGCGGGGGACGACGTGTGGCTGAGCGGTGTCGAGACTGCATGGGTCTGCTCTCGCTTGTCTCCCTAGTGGGGGGGAGGGCAAAAGCTTTCCTTGGCATGCACTCACGGAGGGCCTCAGCCTGCTTGCGCCTCTGCTCCAGCCTGGTCTGGATTCAGTCCATGGCTCTCCCGAAGAGTCCTGTCGCTTGATCGAGTGGTGCAGAAAAGGGACCCGCTGACCTTCCGGAAGATCAGTCAGGGTCATCCACAGATGACGCTTGGCGATGACCACCTCAGCCATACACCTTCCTTGTGCAATGGCTGTTGTCCCCATCATGCGGAGCACAAAGTCAGTGGCCCTGCGTGCTTCTTCCTGCACCTCAGTCGCAGCCTGCTTGTCGTCACCTGGAGCTCCTGCAGCTTCTCTGCCAGGTACGCCTGCATCATGGCGGATGCGTTCATCGCACGTGCCGCGAGGCCCTGTGCTTTGTAACATTTTTCGAGCTGTGCAGCTGAAGCTCGACAGGCTTTGCTGGGCAAAGTTGGTTTTGTTCCAGAAAATCTGGAGGCCAGGTGAGATGCCAGCGTGTCCTCCATCTGTGACACGTTGGCCATTCCTGCTGCTTCCATTCCAGCCAAGTCGAAGAACTGGGAGAGCGGGAGCAGCATGAGAGCCCTGGGTTCAGGCCAGGTGCGAGTGAGATAGGAGGGGGCAGAGCTCTTAGTGATTTATAGAATGGGTCCTCAGATTGTTGAATTTTGATTAGTAATTTTATTCTGAAAGGGGCACCACTTGCTTTCCGGTCTTAAGCAAGAAAAATATCAAATCTGTCCCAAGTTTACGTGTTCTAGTGAGTTCTTTTCGTATTAAATTCAAATGCCATATATAATAACAACGCTTGGATTCAAAGTGCAATTTTGTGAAGTTTATTATCGATAATGGTAAATATAAGTGATCAAAATGATAAGTACAACTGAAGATTAACTTGACAACACAAGAAGAAGTTATGGAATTATCTTCTTAACTTTAATGTGGTGAATTATGAGGTTCAAAAGCAGAGTAAATTATCATCTATAAAGTTAACTAAAGGAAGTGGTTGGCTAGATGTGATTTGTCCATTTAGGAAAATTTTAATCAATAATGATGGATTTTACTTAGACTGGACAGTTTCTTCTCTTGAGCACCAGACACCAGCAGAGAGAATGAGCAGCTTTTCCTACCAATTTGAAGTTATAGTTCAACCGCCCGAGGGTTACCAGGAGGACTCTTGAGATTATTTGAGCGTCGAAGGTGGGAGACCCCTTGTCACTGGACATCAGCTGAAAACTGGAGTCGATAACTGGCTCCCGATGGGTCAGTTGATGCTTCCAGAGGCCTGCATTTTCTCTCTCTTCTGGAATAATTGTAGATTGCTTGATCTTTCTTCTTCAAAAGCTTCCCCAAAACTGACTAACTAAAATGTCAGAATAACTTTCTCTGACTTAGAGGGGCATTACAATATTGATGGTTGATCCAATCAAAGCAGAAAGGGTGGACCTTTGTTTCAGGTTAATGCTCCATTTTAATTTTACAAACACTATTAAGAATAAATGCTCATTTACTCTGCTTTGGCAAATACTCAATATAACAGCAGAACATTTAAGACTTCTAAACAGTTTGACTCATCCATGAACATTTTCATTAGAACTTGTGGAAAACTGAAAGTTATGCACCATAACTCATGTGAGAGAGGAGAAGAAAAAACTTGGTTATAGAAATTTGCTGGCAATACGCAGGGAAAAATTATCTGTGCGCTCTGTGCAAGGAGAGAGCTCACCTCAGGTAGAGCGATGGAGCAGCAGAGAAGTCTCGTGAAGAGAGGTAGTTCAGGTTTTGCGAGGTGAAGGGCAAAAAAGAGAAAGTTGGAGGGGCGTCAGTCGCTTTAGTACCTAAAAGGCGGTACCTCTGGCGCGGGGTGATGCCCCCTGCCGTAAAAGGCGTGAATGTATTCCTTCAGGTAATCACGCGGGGGCGCAATTCCCATAGCAAGTATGTTGCACAGAGAGACCAAACTGAAAGGGAACAACAGTTGAAACTTCTGATTGCAAGTTTTTCCACATCTACTGCATTACTAAACTGAGCACTGAGCTGAGAAAGAAGGAAACAAGTTTTTTCATCGCAGTTAATAGCAAAACATTCAATTGTTCAGGAGAACTCAGAAAATTAAATTGTTCAAAAATATATAAATTCGAACGTGTGAGGGCAATGTGGTGTCATAAATTCACTACTACCAAAGAGACCTTGAGGAACAATAGGGTGATTATTTCTCACACTCTGAGACTCTAGGACAAATTCTCCCTTTTAGGAAGAGATAACGTTCAGACGTTATACTTCGAAGGTCAAATGGAAAGGTTCTCATATAAAGGGCCTTTCAGCTTTGCTGAGATCATAGTAACAGGTGTCCCATTAATTACAATAAAATATTTTGTTATTCAATTTTTTTGTGACGTGGTTTCTTGCTGTCCAACTTTGGGAATGAGAGTCAGTCTTACTTTCAAAGTATCAAAAGAATAAAAGTTGATGATAGAAAAACCTTGATGTGTCCCTACAAGACATACAAGAGTATTTTGAACTGAATTTGAAGGTGAACCGGTAGCCAGTGCAGGGAGGCCAAAACTGGTGTAATGTGCTCTCTTTTGCCTGAACTAGTTAAAAATCGAGCTGCCGCATTCTGGACCAGTTGCAGTCTAGCAATGGAGGTCTGACTGATACCAAACAGGAGCGAGTTGCAGTAACCGAGCCTGGATGTTATGAATGCATGTATTATTGTCTCCAAGTTATTTTTGGACAATATTGGCTTCAGCTTAGACAGCTGCCTCAGCTGGAAAAAAACAGGATTTAACACTCATGTTTACATGACTGTTAAGTTTCATGGAAGGATCCATTATCACTCCCAGATTAGTGACTCTTTGTTTCTCTACAACATATTCTCACTCCCTACTCGTCATATATGGACACACGTGGTCAGGTTCCCTCTGTGCTACATTCTTGACGCGTTGGGTAGTCCTTCTCGTCATTAATTGACATGCAGGGTGTTTTATAGTACAAAAATCTGTTGCAGACGATGACATCAGCTTCTACTTCTTAGTGGACTTTTAGAAGGTGGGATTCAACCTTCTTTTTTAAATTTATGACAGAAAATACATCCTGCTGTTAAAGCTGCAGTCTGCAGTTTCTGTAGTGCAGTCTGTAAGTTTTCTAAAAATATATTTTTAACATATTTCTTCACTCTGTCACTATCTACTGACAGACTGATGTTAGCCAAAGTAATCTCTGAAAAAAACTTTAGTCCCCTTGCTTCTCCAGGTGGTAAATAAGCATTTCTAAAAAGCCACAGTGACCCGCCGTTAACCAGCCAATAAAAACAGAGTTTTTAACCAGCCAATAAAAACAGAGCTTCTCACTTCTCACGCTCCTAAACCCCCCCCCCGGTCCCAGCCCCCGCGGCCATGCAGGTTCTCGTTCAAAGTATGGAAAATTAAAGAAATGTCAATAATTGTTGACAATCTTATGGAAATAATAACAATAGAAATATTAAACGAAAATGCTAAAAACATATCCATAAGTTGTGTATATCGATCACCAGGATCAAATATAGAAATATTCACCGATAAAATCATACAACTACTGGAAAAGAGTTTAAATAAAAAAGTTTTCTTGTGCGGAGACTTTAATATTGACCTGGGAAATAAAACAGATTCAAATAACATCAGCACATTTCTAAATTCAATGTATAGTTTAAATCTTTATCCGTTAATATCAAAACCAACAAGAATTACAACTCATAGTGCTACGATAATTGACAACATTTTCACAAATATAACAAATGGGGATATGACAGGTGGTATCTTAACAACTGATTTAAGTGATCATTTACCAGTTTTCACTATCTACAGAAATGATCAAAACATTACAAAAGAAGTTACAATTAAGAAAAAAATAATAAACACATCAAAAAAAGCTATGGATCAATTAAAAGATGATTTACAGAAGCAAAACTGGAAGGACGTGTATATTGATGATGTTAACAGATCATATGATGAATTTATGAACATTTTAGAAGCTCTGTATGAAAAGAATTGTGTGCAAAGAAATCGTAGAAAAAGAAATATTGTTGACCAACCTTGGATGACTAAAGGGTTGAGAAATGCTTGTAAAAAAAAAAATAACTTGTATTTATGTTTCTTAAAAACGAGAACACAACAAGCTGAAGAAAAATATAAAAAATATAAAAATAAATTGGTAATGATTATAAGAAGATGCAAGAAAGAATACTATAGTGATTTATTAAACAAGAGCAATGGTGACACTAAAACAACATGGCGAGTAATAAATGATGTTCTAAAAAGTCATAAAGCAAAAACGAACATTGCAAAATATTTTGTGAAAGATGACAAAGAAATACATGATGAGAATGATATCGTAAATGAATTTAATCAATATTTTGTAAATATTGGATCAAGCCTTGCAGCTAAAATACCAAAAGTAGATAATAAGGTGTGTCATTCAATTAAAAGTTGCACCAACAGTATTTTTCTTAGTGGAACTAACAAAGAGGAAATTATGAAAATGGTAAAAAATCTCTCAGACAAGAGATCAAAAGACTGGGTGGACATGGATATGATGTTCGTAAAGGAAATAATAAGTTATGTTATTGAACCGTTTACATATATATGCAATTTATCTTTTTCAACAGGAATATTTCCAGATAACATGAAAGTAGCAAAGGTAATTCCTCTTTTTAAAAATGGTGATAAATGTGTATTCAATAATTATAGGCCAATATCCTTATTACCACAGTTCTCAAAGATTCTAGAAAAACTATTTGTGTCCAGATTGGATCAATTTATTGATAAACAAAACATTTTAAGTAGCAGTCAATATGGGTTTAGAGAAAAAAACTCTACGTCAATGGCTCTCATGGATTTAATGGAACAAATAACTAATGCTGTCGATCATAAACAGTACTGTGTTAGTGTTTTTGTTGATCTAAAAAAAGCATTTGATACCATTGACCACACCATTCTCCTTGAAAAACTAAATAAATATGGTATTAGAGGACCAGCATTACAGTGGGTATCTAGCTATTTGAAGGACAGGAAACAGTTTGTGCAAATAAATGATGTTAGATCTGACCTCCGTGATATCACTTGTGGAGTTCCTCAGGGTTCTGTGCTTGGACCAAAGTTGTTTATTTTATATGTGAATGACTTGGTAAATGTGTCAGCACTACTTAAATGTGTTCTTTTTGCCGATGACACCACTTTTTTCAGTTCGGGTAATGACATAAAACAGATTTTGGATATGATGAAAACAGAATTTATAAAAATACAAACTTGGTTTAAATTAAACAAATTATCTTTGAATTTAGATAAAACTAACTACATGATTTTCAGTAACAAAAAGGGAATTGTTGATGACGATCCATTTGAAATTGAAGATGTTGTGATCTGTAAAGTGAGTGAAGTGAAGTTTCTGGGTGTTATCATTGATGACAAACTGACATGGAAACATCATGTAAATTCTATTAAAAAAAACTAGCTAGAGCAATTGCAGTACTGTATAAAGTCAGGGATTTTTTAATTGATAAAGCTTTACATATGTTGTATAACACAATCATTGCTCCACATTTAATCTATTGTATTGAGGTTTGGGGAAAAGCATGCAAAACTATTACAAAGCCTGTTTTTATTTTACAAAAGAGAGCTGTAAGAGTAATCACCAGAAAACATTTCACTCACCCTTCAAACACCTTGTTTATTCAACTAAACTTATTGAAATTCCAGGAATTGGTAGAATATAGTATTTTATCAATTATGTATAGGGCTCATAATAACACATTACCTTTAAATATCCAAAGAAATTTTATAAAAAGACAAAGTTATTACAATCTCAAAGGGACAGAGATATTCATCAAACCACAATTCAGAACCAGCTTAAAAGGACGGTCTACCTCAATTCAGGGAATTCGATTGTGGAATGCTCTGGAGAGTGATGTTAAAAATGAAAAATCAATGTATACATTTAAGAAAAAGGTCAAAAAGGACTTGCTCAAAAACTATATATGATGTAATCTTGCGTGTTTGTGTATTACAATTATGTTGTACTTATGATGTACGGTACGTTTGTGTATTACAGTTAGAAAAATTAAGTAGAGTTATTCATTTTATGAAGCAGTTTGTGTATTACAGTTAGAAAAATTAAGTAGAATTATTCATTTTTGTGATGAATTTGTGTATTACAATTAGGAAAATTAAGTAGAATTATTCATTTTGTGAACATCTTGATGTTGTGCCATCTTTTAGTTTGTGTATTTCAATTAGAAAAATTAAGTAGAATTAAGTAGAATTATTCATTTTATGATCTAGTTTGTGTATTACAGTTAGGAAAATTAATAAAAAAAAATAGGAAAATTAAATAAAATTATAAAAAAATAAAATAAAATAAATAAATAAATAAAAAAATTAGAATTAGAAAATTAATTAGAATTATGGGTGATGTAGTTTGTGTATTACAGTTAGAAATATTAAGTAGAATTATTCATTTTGTGACCTAGTTTATGTATTACAGTTAGGAAAATTAAGTAGAATTATTCATTTTGTGATGTAGTTTGTGTATTACAGTTAGGAAAATAGGTAGAACTATTCATTCTGTGATGTTGCTTGAAAGTTATCATTGGTTGAACAAACTGTGAAATAGGGGCAGATATAATAAGATTTCATCTTCTTTCTGCTCCCTTCATTTTATCCTACTTGTAATCTTGTATCTGATGAAACTGTCTTGTATTGTTCTTTTAAAATGAATGAATAAACATCAAATCAAATCAAATCAAAGTATTGCAAAGCGATGCAAAACTATTTTGTATGTGACAAGAATGTATTAAGTTCCCCTTCTTCATCCCTGATCTGGACTTTTCTTTTGTTTGTTTTTTGCCAAAAGTCAAGTGATCGCTTCCTCCTCCACTGATCCATGACTGAAATGAGGAAATGGATGAATTTGTCACGAGCGAATTAAACTCGGGTTCAACGTGGCTGCGCGAGGCTCAGCAGATTTCATGGTGTTCTGGTGTGCTGGACCAGCGCTCCATGTTTTTATTTTATTTTTTAGAACGTTTTATTAACATATAATCACAGAACTTCGCAGCGGCTGCCACAGGACATGTAGTGGAGGCGGAGCATTCAGAAACTGCAGCGAGAGCAAGGGGGAGCAGAGCCATATATGGCTCTGAGTGGGGAGGGACCAGAATGCTTTCCTTGTTGAAATTTTTTCTAAGTCCTGCATTCTACAAAAACTGCAGAGTGTAGCTTTAAAAGAAATTGGATATGAAAGTGCTTCACTATCAGTCAGAGTCAGAGTCAGAGAGTCTTTATTGTCATTTGCACCGCATGTGGTACATGTGATGAAAACGAGATTATGTACACGGGGTCCCAGTTACATCCAACAACAAATGCAAGAGAAAAACAGTAATAACATCTAGAATTAACTAAGAAAAACATCAACTAGTAATACACTAAGCCTAATATAGTGGAAATAAACAGCAGCACGAACATGAGTTTGTATGAGCAGATGGTCACAGATGAACACAGATGAACACAGCAACAAGAAAACAGATCAGCATCAGCACAATGTGATATTTTGCAGTGTTTATTTTTATTTTATTTTATCCAAACCGGAAGAGACTATCCAAACCGGAAGAGAAGATCACGGCATAACATTCAATGAGAGCACAATGCATGTCAATTAATGACAAGAAGGGGCGCTACCCAACGCGTCAAGAATGTAACGCAGAGGGAACCTGACCGCGTACGTCCATATATGACAAGTAGGGAGTGAGAATATGTTGTTCTCTAACAGGGCTAGAACAGAAAGGTCGATGCAGTGGTTGATGATTGAGTCGTTGGGAGGAAACAACATGACTTCAGAATTCTTCTCATTTAAAGCCATCCAGTCTCTGATGTCAGCCAGGCAGTCAAACAGAGGTTGAATAGAGCATGCACCATTGTGTCTTAGGGGGAAGTAAATTTGATAGTCATCGACGTAGAAGTAAAAGGGTATGTTGTGTTTCTGGAAAATGGCACCAGGTACAAAGAAAATAGAAGGGGACCGAGGATGGACCCCTGCGGTACCCCCCAATTAAGTGCTGCCAATGCTGAACTAAAATATTTGATAGAGACACAAGGATATGTCAGCTGGGTAGTATTTAAACCATTTGAGGTCTGACCCTGTGATGCCCACCCACTGCTCTAACCTAGCAATGAGGATCTCCTGGTCGATGGTGTCAAAAGCAGATGTCAGGTCCAGTAAGACAAGGAGCACAGAATCACCAGCATCTGTTGATAGGAAGATGACGTTAGAAACCTTGAGTAGAGCAGTTTCAGTACTGTGGAGAGGTTTAAAGCCAGATTGGACTAGCTCTAAGACGGTGTGATCCTCTAGGAAGCATTTTAACTTGCGACTCAACTGTTTTTTCCAATAGTTTAGCAACAAATGGGAGTCTGGAGACAAGCCGGAAATTGGACACTATTGTGGAGTCAAGGTTAGGCTTTTTCAGCAGAGGTTGGACAGCAGCATGTTTAAAGGTTTTTGGTACCACCACTAAGGATAAACTGCTATTCACAATAGCAACAATAGAAGGACCCAGAGTAGGAAAAACCTCCTTTAGTAGTTGAGGGGGGACCACATCAAAGGGGGAACCAGAAGGTTTCATGCTGCATGTGACCTGCTCTAGAGAAGACAGAGAGATTGGCTCAAAATGGTCAAATACAGTTAAGGGCGAGGCATAGCTCCACGCTAGCGCGAGCGCGAGGCCACGCGGCGCCACGCTGTGCGAGCTCCGCTTGCACAAGCCTTTGAACGCTCGCGCGAACGCGCCAAGCTCAAAATTTACGACCGCTCACGCGCGCGCGGTGTCTCACAATAAACTGCCCTGTGGTGGACTGTTTTGTGTGACACACAAATGAATTAAATTCCTCTTCTTCATTGCTGATCGGGCCTTTTCTTTTGTTTTTTTGCCAAAAGTCAAGTGATCGCTTGAAGCGGTCACCATTCACTTCCTCCTCCGATGAGGAGGAATGAATGAACTTGTCACGAGTGAACTAAACTCATGTCCAACGTGGATGCGCAGGTTCTAAACATTTCCTGGTGTGCTTGTCTGCTGTGTGGGTTGAAGGACCAGCGCTCCCTGTTTTAATTTTAATTTTTAGGACTTTTTTATTAACATATAAACACAGAACAAAGCTGCACAGCCCTCTGCCTTTTCTTCTCAGACCCGACCTGTCAATCAAATCAGTAGGCTGTCAGCAAATGACCAATCAGCGACCTCAATTTGTCCCGTAGCTAAACGCTCCGCCCTGCTTCTGCTCAAATGACATCAAGTATTTGGAGCGAAAACGTTGGAGCCACACGCTGCTTCACGCTGAGCTCTGCTGTGAACCCCCCACGCACAGCACACGCGCGTGGCGCGGCGCTCGCTCCAGCACGGAGCTTTGCCTCGCCCTTAACACACTAGGATGGGATGGACAGATCATGAGCTGGAGGGGAAATGAGAGCCCGGGTGTTTGCAACTTTTTCTAAAAAGAAATGGAGGAAGTTTTCACACAGTTCATTTGAAGTTTCCAGAGGTGAAGGTTCAGTGAGGTGGAGAACTGAGTTCAGGGTTATATCATGAGTAACTTTCACCAGTGCAGGTTCAGTGCTGTGGTGAGCTCTACAACCTGACTGAAACTCTTCAATCATATTATTTATTTGCAAATGATCATGTAACTGACCAGCAACTATATTCTCTATAAATTTTTTTTTATGAAAATTAGATTAGATATAGGTCTATAATTGGCTAGGGTTCCTGAGTCAAGGTTATGTTTCTTAAATAAAGGTTAATTACAGCAATCTTAAAGCTCTGTGGTACATAACTGTTTATTAAAGACAAATTAAGCAGATCCTAGATGTGGTCATTTATTCATTTATTCAACCTTTATTTAAACAGATAAATCACATTGAGCCTCGAAGACTCATTTACAAGTGAGATCTGTTGGACAGACAATAAAAGTGTTGAAAAATGACACAGTGTTTGGAGACAAAAAAAAAAGTCCTAACATATTTTTAATTTCTGCATGCCGATCAAAAATGAATACATCTTTATGTAGCCTGGTTGGGATGTGATCTAGCAGACATGTGAATGGTTTGGATGAAGCTGTTATTTTTGACAATTCAGAGAGCTCAACAGGACAAAAACAGTCCAATCATAAATCAGGTTCAAGTGACATTTTAAAGGTCATCTCATTTGACACAGAACCAGATACAATACTAGGAATGTTGGTTTTATTTTTTTCTCTAAATGAAACCATTAGGACATAACGGGTTTACCAAAAGTTTTTGATACATCCCCTCCCTGTTCATGGATGACATGGTTTTTAAGTAAAGAAAATATAAATGCTTGATAACTGACAATATAAGAAAATAGAAAAGCACAAACCAAACAACACATTTATCATAAACCATTAGGCCAAATTAAGAATGGAAAAGGGAAAATTGTGCAATGACTCACCGATCCACAGCAAACTCAAGACAAGCTTTAAAGCAGCCATTGCTGTCATTAAGAGCCCAGTGACCATTGTTCAGATCCCTTTTAAACTCTCCGACTCTGTCCTATTGGCCAATAACCCTAACTTACACGACAACAAAACCACAGGAGTTAGGTAATTGTACATACAGCATTATTATGCAATCTTAAATACCGTACTCGTCAACATCTCAGGTCTACTTCTCTATTTGATGTTTTTCACTGGGGACTGTCTAGCAAACACCTCTTCTTATCCACCTGAAGAGGGTCTTGCTCTTCTGTCAACTTTAATGTGGCCCAAACTGCAATGTATACCCCCACAAATGTTATATCAAAACCACCTGCTCGGCACGGTGATGTGTGATGTTACTTTTATTGGTGTTTCAAGTTACCATGGTGACGTAATTGCAAACAAATAACTCAGCTATTTTAAAAGATACTGAGCTGAAATTTGGTGTTGTGGCTGAACGAATCCACACGCGCGCTCAGACGCAAGTGCAGAAGAGCTGAGAGGAAATGGAGTAAGGACAGACTGCAGGTTTCCCTGGACTTGTTTAAAGACAGCTTGTCAAATTATCAGAGAACTGTCCAAGCTGCTAAGACTGCATTTTTTTTATCAATCAATAAATCAATCAACTTTATTTCTAAAACACATTTTAAAAACCACAGGGTTAACCAAAGTGCTGTACAATAACACAAAAGACAAGTTAATTAAAACGATAAAAAAACAAACGAAGCATAAAAAAATACATATACCAGTCTCACTGCAGGTGTGTTAAAATGCCATAAAAAATAAGATCACGTGTTAAAATCCAAGGCATAAAAGTGTGTTTTTAAAAGAGATTTAAAAACAGGAAGAGAGGAGCCTGTCTGACACTCAATGGCAAGTTGTTCTACAGCCTGGGAGCAACAACAGCAAACGCTCTGTCACCTCTGAGTTTCAGCCTAGTTTTGGGGACTGTCAGCAGCAACTGATCAACTGATCTTATGCTGGATCCTCACCAAACGCATCTCGCGCAGCTGAAGCAGCCACTTTACATTGAAAGTCTAGGGGGCCGCGCATCTTGGAACAGCGGGGCTGTTCGCGGCACATCTACAGCATTTCAAGCAGCGCGGCAGCACCCGGCAGCCCCTTGTCACGCACGCGCGCGCAGCCAGCAGCCACTGTAGAAGCTGGGTTTGCCCTGCTTCTTCTGCTCGCAGATTATCAGCAACCACTCGGAACGGGACTTTCTGTGGACGAAAACAGCATCCAGTAGGAAAATATGGCATTTATAAAGTTGCTGCTTTTTTTTCGAGCGTACATCTCCCCAAAACATTTAAAAAAAAGTTTTAATCTCAACAAATACTTTTTGAGCTGCAGTTCGGCTCGTAGAAAACACACACAAGTATTGACGAGGCACGTACAGCTGGTTTTATCAGCCCAGTGTACATAAACAACACGGATCTGACCAGGAAGGGAGCCACGACACGCTCCTCCCACTGCGCGTCTGCAGACGTTCGGTGGGGACAGACATCTGTTTACAGCAGCAAACACAGAGCATTAGGAGCATTTGGATGCGTTAGGTGAGGATGAGGCATTAGAGATCGGGGAGGACAGTGGGGCTAAAGCAGCTCAGACGAATAAGGTGGGACAAGGTTGTTCAGACATTCAAAAACAAACAGCAAAAGTTTAAAATGAATTCTGTAGTGCACAGGGAGCCAGTGAAGGGATGCCAGGATGGGAGTGATATGGTCGCGCCTACGGGCCTGAGTTAACAGGCAAGCAACAGAATTCTGCACGAGCTGCAGACGGACGAGAGAGGTCTGGCTGATGCCTACATACAGTGCATTGCAATAGTCAAGACGAGATGTGATAAAAGCATGGGTTAATTTCTCCATGTCAGGTCTTGCTAGGATTGGTTTCACTTTTGCAATTTGTCGAAGTTGATAAAAACTTTTCTGAACAACACTGCTTATCTGTTTATCAAATTTAAAATCAGACTCAAACTTCACCCCCAAAGTGGTGACAAAGTCCCTGAGGTAACATGACAGTGAGCCAAGGTCTATGCTGGAAGAAGGACAGCAACTCGGTCTAAACATCATGACTTCAGTCTTGTTCTCGTTTAGACTAAGGAAGTTTAGAGAAAACAATGCCTTAACATCGTTAAGGCAGTGTGTTAATTGCTGGAGAGTATTGCTTTGTGCCAGGGGAAGATAGATCTGACAATCATCAGCATAGAAATGAAAAGATATGCCATGTTTCCTAAAAATTGAGCCGAGGGGGAGTAAATAAAGAGCAAATAAAAGAGGGCCAAGGATGGAGCCCTGGGGTAGGTACGCCGTGTGGAAGAGGAGCAATGGAAGATATAAAATTGTCAATTTTTACACAAAAACTCCTATTGGTTAAATAGGACCTAAACCAATTGAGAGTGACACCCCGATGTCCACACAGTGCTCAAGACGAGAGATTAAAACCCTGTGGTCAACAGTGTCAAATGCAGCAGACAAATCTAAAAGCACTAAAACAACAAACTTTCCAGAGTCTGTTAAAAGGAAAATATAATTTGAAACCCTCAAAAGTGCACTCTCTGTACTGTGGCGGGCTTTAAACCCAGACTGAAAAGGCTCAGTGATACCATTGTCCTCTAAAAATGGTAACAGCTGGTTGTAAACAACCTTCTCTAAAAGCTTAGACATAAAAAGATTAGAGATAGGCCTGAAGTTGGAGCAGAGAGAGGGGTCAAGGCCTGTTTTTTTAAGTAGAGGGCAAACAAATGCATGCTTAGAAACCTCAGGTACTATACCAGAGGAAAGACTGGTATTAATAATATGGAGTACACTTGGTCCTAATGTATAAAATACCTCCTTAAAAGAGCAATGTGGGATGGAATCTGCAGGGGAACCAGAGGGCCTCATATGACCAACTGTGTCCTCTAGAAAAGTGAAGGACACAGGCTCAAACTGTTCAAAAACAGATGAGCAATGTAGAGGAATGGAGGGGTCATAAGAAGGCTGAGAAATACAAGCTCTGGTTGACACAATTTTTTCAGTAAAGTATTGAAGGAAAGTTTCACATAATTCACTGGAGGCATCAAAACCAAAAGTCTTAGGAGCGTGGAGAACAATGTCTATGGTTTTGAACAAGACTCTGGGGGTTACAGTTAGATGAAATGATGCCTGAGAGATATTTGTTCTTCTCAGCTTTTACAGTTTTTTTGATAATGTAACAGGCTCTCCTTGAAAATATCAAAAGAAACATGCAGCTGGTCCTTTTTCCACTTTCGCTCTGCTCTTCTGCACTCCCGCCTGGCCGCGCGCATGATGTCACTTAGCCAGGGCTCGGGGGCAGGTTTGGTGTGCTGGCTCTTCAAAAGAGCTATCATGTCCAGAGTGTGTAAACAAACAGAGTGGAAGTAGGAAACCAGTTCATCAATATTTAAACAAAGAGAGTGTTCAGAGTTCTCCTCGCAGAGACCAAGAAAAGTGGAGGAGAACAGGGCTGGAGAGGAGTTAAACATGCGACAGCTAACGTGGTGTCTAACAACAGTCACAGACCGGTTCTTTTTAATGTTTTTAACTCTGTTGTAAATCCTTGTGATGCTGGTCATGTTGTTGAATCTCTTGCACTGTGTGAACAGTTTTATAAATTTTTTATAGATATAATCACTGCTCTGAGACCCTCCTCAACACAACTTTACACAGACCCATCCTCATTTCCTCCATCCTCAGCTGCCTTTGAATAGTTTGAGCCAGTGACTTTAACTGTTTTAAAGGACATTGTGGATCACATGCAGCCTTCTAATTCACTTTTGGACTGTGTTCCCTCTCAACTGTTTAAGGAAGTTTTTAGCACTGTTGGCCCATTAGTTTTTGTCCTGATTCACATGTCCCTGTCATCAGGGTGCATTCCAGCTTCTTTTAACCATGCTGTGGTGCAGCCTCATAAAGAAGAAAAACCTCGACAAACCATTGCTCTTAAATTATAGACCTATTTCAAAACTACCTTTACTGTCGAAAATTTTAGAGAAAGTTGTTTTTAATCAACTTACCAGTAAGAGGTTTTTATCTGCCAACAGCATTGGTGAAAAATTCCAATCAGGTTTTAAATCAGGTCACAGCACAGAGACAACCCTTTTAAGAGTTTTTAATGACCTTCTTTTAACTGTTGACGCAGGAAGCTCTGCTGTTTTAGTGCTTTTAGATCTTTCTGCTGCCTTTTATACTGTGGACCACAACATCTTGTTGTCACGACTTGAGCAGGTGGTCGGTATCAAAGGCACAGTTTTATCCTGGTTTAGATCCTACCTGACTGACAGGAGTTTTTCTGTTCACTTAGGGAAATGTTCTTCATTTCCAGCTCCTCTGATCTGATAAGTACCTCAAGGGTCTATTTTAGGTCTACTGCTTTTTAATTTGTACATGTTGCCTTTGGGATCCATTTTTAGAAAACACAACATTCCTTTTCACTGCTTTGCTGATGATACCCAGTTATATCTTCCGATTGAGTCAGACAGGGTCACTCCACTGGATCCACTATTGAACTGTCTACATGACATTAAAGTCTGGTTAAAACTAAATTTTCTAAATTTAAATGAAAACAAAATGGAAGTCATCAGCTTTGGCAAATGTAATACCCTTAATGTTCTTGGCCCCTTGGCTTCATACAGCCACTCCAATGTCAGGAATCTGGGAGTTATTTCTGATAGTGCTTTTAAATTAGACAAACAGATAAATGCTGTTGTTAAATCCGGTTTCGTCCAGTTAAGACTCATTGCCAAGGTGAAGTCTTGTCTCCTTTTCAGAGACCTTGAAAAGGTGATTCACGCTTTTATTACCTCTCATTTGAACTATTGTAATTCACTGTATGTTGGTTTAGACAAATCATCTTTGCATCATTTACAATCTGTCCAGAATGCAGCAGCTCATCTTTTAACAGCAACTAAAAAATATGAACACATAACCCCTGTCCTGGCATCCCTTCACTGGCTCCCTGTCCACTATCGGATTGATTTTAAGATTTTATTGCTTGTTTTTAAAATCTTAAAAGGTCTGGCCCCATCATATTTATGTGATCTTATTAACATCTACACTCCAGTAAGAGCACTCCGGTCTACCAACCAGTTTCTCTTAGATGTCCCCAGATCCAAAATGAAATCCAGAGGTGATCTGGCTTTTGCGGTTGCTGCTCCAAAGCTGTGGAACAGTTTACCTGCAAATTTAAAGACCGCTCAGACTGTTGAGACTTTTAAATTTTTGCTCAAGACTCATCTGTTTTACTTGGCATTTGATCCTCGCAGAGTCTGAGAACAAATTTTGAGCAGATTTTATTGTTGTTGTGTTAACTTTATTATGTTTTAGTGGCACTAGATGCATTTCACTCTTTTATTCTTATTTTTACCTGTTTAACTGTAAAGCACTTTGGTCAGCTTCGGTTGTTTTTATGTGCTATATAAAAAAAAAATGACTTTGACATTGGTAGGTGAGAGCAATGCCCAATAAATCCCAAATTCAAATAAAAACATTCACAATAGCCACCAAAGCTAAATTTAAATGGCTTTAACCATTTTTACACAAATAGAGCTTAAATGTGATGTGTTTATAGCTGAGAATGTCTCCCATCAAATACCGAATCCAAATTTATAAATCCAAGATGGTCACCTAAATTAAAAGGGGAAAAAAAAGACTAATTGATTTATTGATTGATTGATTTATTTATTTTTGCCATATTGAATTGAAATTTGGTATGGTGGTAGCTGAGAAATACTGCAATTGTACTGCAAGAACTTAAGGAATAACACTGCATTGGACCACAAATCTCTCCAATGAATAGTGAAGACCACTGAAAAGATCATTGTGGTCTCTTTTCCATTTTTCATAAACATTTTCAACAACTGCTGCACCTGAAAAGATCTCAGCATTATGGAGGACCCATCTTACGCATCAAATGGCCTTTTTATAGTATTCGGATCAACACAACCAGACTGTGTAACAGCTTCATCTCACAAGCCATCAGACTCCTCAACTCTGGACTCTATGACACACATGACATGAGGAGCTGTTAAAGGCTCTGGGTGGTAAGAAAGAGCTTCCAAATGACTGGGCTACTACAGCAACAGTAATTAGAGAGACATGTAGGAAGGTACTTGGTGTGTCATCTGGATAGAGAAGGAAAGGTGAAGTGCAGGATTCTGTTCAAAGAAAGATATTAGCCAAGAAGAAATATGACAGTGAGAGGACTGAAGAGAGGAGACAGGAATATAAGGAGATGGAACATAGAACTAAGGAAATAGCTAAGACAAAGTAGAGGGTGTATGATGAGATATATGGGAGACTGGACACTAAAGAGGGCAAGAAGGACTTGTACCGATTTGCACGATGGAGGGATCAGGCTTAAAATTATGTGTAGCAGGTTAGGCTTATTAAAGAATGGTAATGTTCTCACAAGTGAGAAGAGTGTGACGGGAAGATGGATGGAGTACTTTGAGGAGCTACTGAATGAAGAGAAAAAAGAGAAAGAAGAGTAGAGGTCGAAACTGTGGACCAGGAAGAGGGAAAGATTAATGAGGGTGAAGTCTGGAAAGCTGTGAAAATAATGAAGAAGGGGAAGGCAGTAGGACCTGATGACATACCAGTGGATGTTTGGAAATGTCTTGGAGAGATGACAATGAGGTTTTTGACTCAAATATTCAATGGCATATATGAGGGTGAGAAAATGCCTGGGGAATGGAGAAAAAGTGTGCTGGTACCCATTTTTAAGAACAAGGGTGATGTACAGAGTTGTAGCAACTACAGGAGAATTAAGTTGATGAGCCACACAATGAAGATCTGGGAGAGAGTTGTGGAAGCAAGACAGAATCAAAAAATGTTCAATACATAAACAACTGGACTTTATTTGTAACAGAAGTCGTTTCGCTCTTCATCCGAGGAGCTTCCTCAATTCAAAGAGCAGAGAGTGGGGATCGGGTTTTTAAAGGCTAAGATAATATACACACACACCTATGTAGATTGACAAATCACACCTTAACAGTAGGAGTTTCTTAAGGTCTTTGTTAGTCTAATTCCCAGATGAGGCTCCTCTGTTCCCATCAAGTGTAAAAATTGTCTGGGAATCAGTCCTAAAGCTGCATCATACATTTTTATCTGTGAATTAGACTAACAAAGACCTTAAGAAACCCCTACTGTTAATGTGTGAGTATTGTTGCTGTTCTACAACTTATTGATGCTATCTCATCTCAACTTGACCCATGATTACCATACACTAAACTAATAATATAAAACTAATGTAAATTAACAGTCCTGTAGTAAATTCCAACTTTGTGAAGGTTATGGTGTTGAAGTAATTTTAATCAAACATCTTGATTAAGATATTATTGTTTGCCCTGTTCAACTGTGGCGATCGGGGTGTGGTCGTGAGATGGAGTAGTCGTGTTTGCCAGTGCTCTGGTTAAAACTTAATTCTTAGCACCACCAAGCCCTCTACATTTACTTTTTTTGCCTACTATCACACACACAACTTCCATCAAACATTTCTTTTCAAGATTTTAAATTAAAAATGTCTCAAAAGTCGACAAAATCGAGCAAGAAGGATGACGTTGGCCTAACCCTTGAGGCAATTACGTCACTGCTTGAGGAACACCGCGCGGCGCTGTCAGCTAAGTTCAAAGCAACTTTCAATCAGCTGGATGTCAAACTGGACCAAACCCGGCTCGCGGTGGAGGAACACGGCCAGCGAGTCTCATCACTGGAACTAGCCACTGACGACCTGAGCCAGCGCCTTACGGAGGTGGAAAACACCTGCTAAACTCTCCAGGAGGACAACGCCAGACTAAAGTCTAAACTAGTGGATTTAGAAAGTAGAAGCCGATGGCAGAACATTCGTATTCTGGGCCTACCAGAGTCTATTGAGAGTGGACACCCCACAGACTTCTTCTCCAACCTGCTGTGCAACATCTATGGGCGTGACACTCTTCCATCTCCACCTGAACTGGACCGGGTTCATCGAACCCTCGCCCCGAATCCCGCCTCAGACCAGTGGCCGCGCCCGGTTATCCTGCGACTGCACCGGGTCCAGGTGAAGGAGCTCCTCATTCAGGAGGCTCGATGCAGAGGCAAACGAATACTGGGGGAAACTGGTGTGGATCATGGAGGATTACACCCTTGAAGTCCTTAACCAGTGTGTGGAATATAAGGATGTGATGGCTGCGCTGTATTCTCTGGGTTTAAAACCTGCTTTGCTTTTTCCTGCTCGACTCCGTGTGACATTACCCGATGGACACAGAAGGTGGCTGGGCTCTGTGGAGGAGGCACATAAGTACATGGACACCTTACCTCAAGCTTCACAGCGCAAGTAATATTTAACTTTTCTTTTGACTGATGAGCAATGTGCTCTTTCTGCACTGGCTTTGTTTATGTTCACACTAAACTTTTGTTTACTTGAGATGACGAACAGATGAGCAGGACTCTGCCCATACTAGAGAAATGCAATTTCAATCCTGTGTATGTCCTGTACATATTGCAGTTTTGATAATAAAGTTGACTTTGACTTTGACTTTTGATACTCTTATTATCTGACTATTTAGTTTTCAGTGCCTTAAAAGAGTGCAGATTTTTGGTTTTGTATTTAGTCACATAAATCATTGAAGTATTCATGTATAAAAATGTGTAAAATATATAATGTTTCAATATATTCTCTTGAACTATTAACGCCCCACTGAATGACGACCCCATGCAGTTCGGCAGAAGGAGATTAAGACTGTTTCTACTACAGAGATGACAACCACTCAATCGCCAAATGTCCATTAAAAAGACCAGACTCAGCAGGGCAGAGGGGACACCTGTTGAGCCCTATCAGAGACCTGAAGATCTCCTCACCATTCACCATCCATGCTGAACTACAGCTTGCTGGTAAGCGACCAATTTCTGTCTCAGTTTTTATCGACTCTGGAGCCAATACAGAATTTATCGACCGTCAATTTGCTGTGGATGTAGGGATGGAACTAATAGGATCTAATAAAAATCACAAGGTCCTTGCCTTAAATGGAACCACTCTCTCAGTGACTCTTGCCTCATTACTGCCCCCACCAGACTGACTTTAGGAGGTAACCATAGTGAGGAGATAGAATTTATTGTCATTAACTCCCCCCAACTGCCCATCATCCTGGGGGTTTCATGGCTACAAAAACACAACTCAAACATCAACTGGAGGGGTAGAGAGATAATAGGCTGGTCTGAGGAATGCCTCTCCTCTTGTTTGTTTGAGGCAGCCTCCCCCCCCCTCCCTCCATGGCATTTAACACCCCAGATGGGCATTACAAGTACATTGTTATGCCTTTTGGTCTGACCAATGCTCCTGCTGTCTTCCAGGCCCTGGTTAATGATGTTTTGAGAGACATGGTCAACCAGTTCGTATTTGTCAAACTTGACAATATTCTAATCGTTTCTAAGGATATGAGTACCTACATGAGACACGTCAGAGCTGTGTTGTTAATATTTCTACAAAATAATCTCTTTATTAATGTAGAGAAGTGTGAATTTCACCAGAAATCTACTTAATTCCTGGGATTTATTATCACCCCTGACCGGGTGGCCATGGAGGTCAGCAAGATTTCAGCCGTCTTGGATTAACTGACCCCCAAGGACCGTAAACAGCTGCAGAGGTTCCTTGGGTTTGCAAACTTTTACAGTAGTTTCATTAAGAATTACAGTACTATTGCCAGTCCTCTCCATGCCTTGACTTCTGCTAAAACTAGGTTAACTTGGAATGACTGCTGACCACGCTTTCAAACAATTAAAACTTTTGTTCTCCACAGCCTCCATCCTACATTCACCAGACTCCAGCAAACCCTTTATTGTGGAGGTAGATACCTCCAGCACTGGTGCCGGGGCCATTCTCAGCCAGCGCGGCAGTGATGGTAAGGTGCACCCATGTGCCTTCTATTCCAAAAGTCTCTCTGCAGCTGAACGAAATAATGATGTTGGGGAACGTGAACTGCTTGCTGTCAGGCTGGCCCTGGAGGAGTGGAGACATTGGCTTTAGGGGGCCAAAGAACCCTTTACTGTTTGGATGGATCACAAGAACCTGGAATATCTTAAGAATGCTAAGCGCCTTAATACCAGGCAAGTCAGGTGGGCACTATTCTTCTCACGCTTTGACTTAACTCTCTCCTATAGACCTGGAATCAAGAATCTGAAGCCCAACACCCTGTTCCGGCTCGAGGAGGATGAGCCCAGTCACACTCCCATGGAGAAGGACTTCATCCTTCCTGAGATGGTACGACTCGCCATTACGCAACTTGAGTCAGAGCTGTGTCAGGCCCAACTGAATCACGGTCCATCTCCTGACTATCCCATGGGTCGAATCTTCGTTACCCAAAATAAAATTAAGGAAGTGCTCAAGATGTGCCATAGTTCTCACATTTTTTGTCATCCTGGTCTTAACAAGACATTGACTATTGTCAGGTCCCAGTTCTTGTGGAAGAACTTAGCATCTGATGTTAAGGACTTTGTTTCTTCTTGCAATAAATGCAACCAAGCCAAACCCTCCCGTCGTCCTCCAGCGAGTCTGCTTTGACCTCTTCCTATGCCCTCACGTCCCTGGTCTCATCTTAGAATGGACTTTGTTACTGGTCTCCCTCTCTCCGCCGGTCAATCTGTCATCCTCACCATTGTGGACCACTTTTCCAAGATGGTCCACCTTGTTTCTCTGCCTAAACTCCCTTCAGCTAAGGACCTCAGCCAGATTATGGCCAGGGAGGTCTTCAGGCTACATGGATTCCCTCATAACATTGTGTCTGACTGTGGCCCCCAATTCGTTTCTAAGTTTTGGAGGGAGTTTTATAGTCTGCTTGGCATCTCTTTGAGCCTGTCCTCTGGTTTTCACCCACAGACTGACGGTCAGTCAGAGCGAGCCAACTAGGAGGTGGAGACTAAGCTCCGCATCTTATGTCAGTCGGATCTTAACAACTGGGTCAACAATATACCATGGGTCGAGCATGCTATGAACAGTCTGCCCTCTTCCATCACAGGTCTGTCACCTTTTTATGTGGTTTATGGGTTCCAACCACCGGTGTTCTCCATGCAGGAACGGGATGCTCAGGTGCCATCTGCTCACGGAGCTGCCTTACGATGTCAGCAAATCTGGAGGAGAGCCAGGAGGGCAATCCTGAGGGCTAACGCAAGAGGCGCTCTGTCCAACCAAATTACTAAGTAGGCCAGAAGGTTTGGCTGTCTACTTTATATGTAGCAATGTACAAATGGCTGATAACTCTGTTGCATGCACAAACCATGTTCTCCCTGCTGTGAGGGACATCAAATCATGTATGTTATTGCACGTAAGCACAAATAAAACTCATAAAACAGCACATCCCTGTTTTATTGGAAAAAAAAAACACACCAACACAAATAATAGAGTTCATCGCACAGTTGCTAACTAAGTTTGTTTACCTATGCCACGCTACTCGATGGCCCATTTAGCACCACGAGCGGGCTCACGAGTACCTCCATGTTTAGCCCTTGCTAAGCTGTTTCCATGTATTCAGCGATCATGGTGGGCGCCACTGCCAGCAGGTGGGAGGGTGTAATGCTGTGTTATGCCGCCCCTGCTGGAGGCCGCCATGTGCGACCGCACATGCCGTACATAGGAGGGAACACCCCTGATCCCGGGCGAGACAAACCACGGGGCAGACGCCCTCTCAAGAGTACCGTTGTTAGCCTCAGAATGGAGGCTGAACCCACGGGTCATGATACGGGCGGGCATCCGTCGATCTGTTTGAATGCAAAACCAGCACGCACTACGCTCTGTGCTTCTCTCTGAAGGAAACAGACGCACCGTTGGGAGCAGATGCCCTGGCCCACAGCTGGCCAGCAGGGGCGCTATATTACACATTTCCTCCCGTCCCTCTGATTCAGGTGACATTGGAACGTGCACGCAAGGGAGCTCTTTCCCTGATATTAATAGCCCCCAGATGGCCACAGAAACC
Source organism: Garcialebias charrua (assembly GCA_038048925.1). Classification (NCBI taxonomy): domain Eukaryota; kingdom Metazoa; phylum Chordata; class Actinopteri; order Cyprinodontiformes; family Rivulidae; genus Garcialebias; species Garcialebias charrua. The sequence goes on from JBBPBX010013429.1 coordinate 39,641, forward strand.
GTGGTTCCCAGAGATAATCTCACTGTTGTCAGGAACACCGTGGCAGCTGCCCCCACACAGGGACCTATTGACTCAGGCACACGGGTAGCTCTTTCACCCACGTCCAGAACTATGGCAGCTCTCAGCCTGGCCGCTGCGAGGAACAGGCTGATGGCCTCTGGCCTTCCCAGCAATGTCATAAACACGATACAAGGAGCCAGAGCATAGTCAACTCAGACTCTCTATGCTCGTAAATGGCGTGTTTTTGAGGCTTGGTGTCTGGAGAGGAATATTATTTTATATTCCTGTGACTTGGTCCAACTCCTCACCTTTTTACAGGACCTGCTGGAGAACGGCCGCTCATTTTACACCATTAAGGTGTTTTTGTCAGCCATCTCGGCATGCCACGAAGGCTGGAGGGGTAAAACACCCGGTGCTCACCCTCTCATGATACATTTCATGAAGGGCGTACTAAGGAAAAGACCCCCAGCAGGACTTTGACCCCTGATTGGGACCTACAGTTAGTCCGGGATGGTCTTTGTGATCCTCCATTTGAGCCTATTAGCAGCATTAAGATATATTTGTTATCTTATAAAACTGCCTTGCTCTTAGCTCTTTGCTTAGCTAAACGTGTGGGTGACCTCCACGTTTTAACTGTACACCCAATGTGTACTAGGTTTGCCCCTGACGGGTCAAAGGTCACCCTGCGTCCAAACCCTGCATACGTGCCAAAGGTTCCAACTCTAAATCCCAGAAGTCTAGATTTTGGTCTCTCAACATTTCCTCCCTACCCTGTCCTCACTGAAGGACAGAGGAGGTTGAATGCACTCTGCCCTGTCAGAGCCCTAATTGCTTACATTGAAAGAACTGTCAGTTGGAGAAAATCAAACCAGTTGTTCGTATGTTTTGCCAATCCAGCTGCTGGCAGAGCCCTTTCAAAGCAACGCCTCTCACACTGGGTGACCGAGGCCTTAAAGAGGGCATACAGCAGCAAAGGTCAACAGGTGCCCTCTGGGGTACACACCCATTCCACTCGAGGCCTAGCTGCCTCGTGGTCTCTTTTTTAAGGGCGTGCCAGTTGCAGACATCTGTGCTGCTGCAAACTGGGGTTCAACGAACACGTTTGCAAAGCATTATAGTTTGGATGTTACTGCATGTGATGTCACTCAGGCTGTACTCTCTAACTCACAGTAGAGAACAGCCAAAACGCCTGATGTATAAGGCTGAAGTTCTCACAAACATGCATTTTACTGAGCATTTCAAGGGCGTGAATGAATTACGTTCCCATAGCAATAGTGTTGCACCGAGTGACCTGACTGATAAAGGGAACTGAAAGTTATGCACCAAAACTCATGTTCCCTGAAGGATGGGAACACGGTGCAACACAGTTTGCCCTTTTCAATGCTGAAGCTCGGTGAAGTGCACTTTGAGACCGTTTGGATGGGCGCTCGCGTCCTAAGTACCCAGAGGGCGGGGTCTCTGCGGTGATGCTGACGCCCACTGCCGTAAAGGCGTGAATGTATTCCTTCAGGTAATTGCGCAGGGGCACAATTCCCATAGCAACAGTGTTGCACCTCGTTCCCTTCCTTCAGGGAACTTGAGTTATGGTGCATAACTTTCAGTCTCCTCTGTTCCCATCAGGTGTGAAAATCGTCTGGAAATCAGTCCTAAAGCTGCATTATACGTTTTTGAAAGTTGGAACCTGATACCTCCTCCTCTGTTAAAATAAGTTTTTTTCTCTCTTAATATAAACAGCTTCCTTCACACCCCTCTCAAACCATCTGTGTTCTTGGTCCAAAATGTGCACATTCTGGTCCTCAAATGAGTGTCCCTTGTCCGTGAGGTGGTACTTTGTTGGCAAAATCAATGGGGTTCTTTATGTGATGAGGTGTGTTTCCAACAAGAGGAGCTAAAATACCAGCCAGATGTTTAGCAATATTGTATGTCAGAGTTTATGCTGCTGACGATGGGACCAGTGTCTTCTGTTTGACTCTCTCCATCCACTGAAACACAAAATCTCTGTCATCAGAACTTTACAGCATCGGGCCGAACACATCCCCACGAAGACAGAAGGGACGGAAAAGGAACAGAAACACCTTGAAAAATTTCTCCAAGCATGTGGATATCCTAACTGGGCCTTTGTCAAGTCAGCGAGGAAATCTACAAAACACACTAATGAACAGAAAAAGGAGAACAGACGGAAAAAAATTGGACCGAGAACACAGATGGTTTGAGAGGGGTGTGGAGGAAGTAGCTTATATTAAGAGAAAAAAAACTTCTCTTAACAGAGGAGGAGGTCTCAAGTTCCAAATTTCCAACTTTCAAAAACGTGTACAGGTAGTCCCCGACTTACGAGCGCTCTGACCTACGAGCGTCCGGACTTACGAGCTGGCGAACGAGCAGTAAATTTGTAAAAAATACAGCACTTTTTTGTGTTTTTAGATGAAAGTGTGTTAGCTAACCGTTTGGAAACACGTTTCCGACCATGTTTATGAACTAATATGAACGTTTTTGATGAAAAACGAGTGTTCGTAGTAGCGCCAGCATAAATGTTCCAACTTACGAGCGAAAATCCGGACTTACGAGAACACGTGCTTCCTGTTCCAACTTACGAATTTTCGTGTTACGAGCAACTCGCAGGAACGGAACTCGCTCGTAAGTCGGGGACTACCTGTAATGCAGCTTTAGGACTGATTCCCAGACGATTTTCCCACTTGATGGGAACAGAGAAGCCTCATCTGTGAATTAGACTAACAGATACCTTAAGAAACCCCTACTGTCAAGATGTGAGGTGTGATTTGTCAATCTACATAGGTATGTGTGTATCTTATCTCAGCCTGTAAAACCTGAACCCCACTCTCTGCTCTTTGAAATGAAAAAGCTCCTCGGATGAAGAGCGAAATGTCTTCTGTTACAAATAAAGTCCACTTGTTTCTGTATTGAACTTTTTTTTTTCATAAATATGCAGTTTTTATTTATCCGATAATTCTCAATCAGGCCATCTGGACAGTTTATTTTTAGTAGAAAAGTTTCAGCCTCACTCCAGGGGGCTTCATCAGTCAGAGTAGTTCCAGCACACTGTTCCCCCACCAAGCCGTAAACAACTTACCGTAAGTGGACCAACCAGTTTGCTGGAGCCAAGATGGTTTCTGGAGGCCGTCCTGTCCCTCGTCGACTCCTCCCAGGCAGGCAGCCACAGCCAAAGTGGTTCAAGACAAGAAAGTTCATGCTCAGTAATCCAGGTATCAAAGCCGATAATTCTCAGGGTTTTTTTTTCCCAGTTTTTTTTTCTCAGTTTTTATTTATGTTTCCATATGTGAGGCATAAAATTATTTTAAAAAGACAACAGTGTTATTGTTTGTGTTATTTTATTTTCTGGAAGATAATATTTATATCATTAAAATAAATAGAAATAAAGACAAGATCAAGTCAAAATTTAGATTTTTTTTGGTATGTTTATTGTGATAAAACTTTAAAAACAGTTGGGGCATTTTTCACAGTTATCTGCCGTATCTGGATCCAATTTTATTTTAAGTTTAAGCTTATATTCTAGAGAGCAAAGATAAATCAGTCTGGTTATCTGCAGATATGTTTATCATCTCCTGAGAAACAGTGGAGCCATAAATCAGGAGCGATTTACACCATCTTCATGTTGGAATTGTATTATGGGAGATAAACAACATAATATTTTGGCCCTGTTATTCATAAATTATAGATCTGCCTTAAATAATTTAAAAGTTTCAATGTGCACATGCACTGTGGTTTCTGGAGTGTGGACTTGCATGTTGTATTTTCCTCATGTTTGCCTGTCACCCCACAGTGTTTCTCCTCCCTGTGTTCCAACATGTGTTACAGGGACGTGCAGATCCCACTAAAGGGGCAGGTGCTCAAAAAAAGGGGGGGCACAGCTAACCGCATTTTAGGACAGAATATTAACAAAGTCATATAGCTTTCAGTTTAATAAACAATGATAAATTTCAAAATTGAAAAACAAGGGCACAATGCAACTTTTTAGTGTACTGTAATCTATAAAAGAAAGAGCTGCCTGGTTTGCTACACTTGCAGTGGAGATGAAGATGGTCCATTCAGAAAGGCAGAGCTGCATCAAACTTTAATGTGGAACTGCAGAAAAAAATTGATTTGATAATGCATGTCACCATGAGAAAAGCCTACTGAGACTAGCTGACCACCAAAATGTATACCTATATCTCTGTTTGTGTCTTAGTGTATTTTGTAAGTACCTGTACCTATATACATTTTCTTCAATCTTTCCTCTTTATTTTTTTCTTGTCAGTTTCTCTTCTCTTTTTTCCTCATTGTCTCATCTTCTCTGTGTTGAGTGGAGGCCAATGTCTCTTTTTATTTCGGTCTCTTGCCTTTCTTTTTTTCACCAAACTGAATCTAAGATTATTATCCAAAATAACAATTTTTTCTTCTTCTTTCTTGCACTCTTTTCATTCAGTGTTTTCTTTTTGATTAATTTGTTTTTATTTTGTCTCTTTTAAATGAATGAATAAATGAATTAAATAAAATATACATCTGCCAAGTACTTGGCATAAACCAACACAGACATGTTCCTGCTTTTAGTATTTTACATTGTTTTATAATGTATCTGTTTATGTTTAGTTTTTAATAGAGTTGTCTTATGATTTTTAATTAATATTTTTTTAAATGTTTGTTTACTGTTGGCTGCAAGTATCAAGCTGTGAAATCCTTAATTTTCTACAGCTGATAGCTGTTGGTCGTTAATTATGATGAAGTTTAGCAACTTCTCGGTGAACATTTCAGCTCTGTGACTTCAGCGCCGGTGTGTTTTTCATTGTTCAATACGGGGCGCACCGGGGGCTCTGAGTTCAGTCAGCCGCTCTCCGCCTGTCCATCTTACAAGACGGTCAGACAGTGGGTCAGACGGGACGCAGCTGGCTGTGGTCAGTCTCCCTGTTTTGGTTTGTGCGTCCCGCTGAAGCCCCGGACGGAGCTCGAATGTCCAACGCAAAACTAACTTGACCGCAGTTTAATATGGCGCTATGGGCTCTACAGAAATTGCATGTTGCTGTCTTGTGGTGTTTAGTGTAAAATATTTCCACACAGCGGACATCCATCCATCCATCCATTTTCTTCCGCTTATCCGGGGTCGGGTCGCGGGGGTAGCAGCCTAAGTAGGGAGGCCCAGACTTCCCTCTCCCCAGCCACTTGGAGCAGCTCCTCTGGGGGAATCCCAAGGCGTTCCCAGGCCAGCCGAGAAACATAGTCCCTCCAGCGTATCCTGGGTCTTCCTCTGGGTCTCCTCCCGGTGGGACATGCCCGGAACACCTCACCAGGGAGGCGTCCAGGAGGCATCCTAACCAGATGCCCGAGCCACCTCAACTGGCTCCTCTCGAGCCAGCGGACATGTTACGATGAAAAGTTGGCTAGCTGTTAGCTAAAGTGCTACTCACAATCCACACGTTGTAGCTGGATGCAAACTGAAAGAGATTTCCTGAATGTGAGGCAGGTCTTCATGAGACACGAACCCGGATCGGATTGGCCCCACCCCTAACTAACTGTTGCATTGTGGGAAATGCAGTGTTGGCACGTGACGGGAGGGCTTATTATGTTGTTTTTCTTGCAAAATACAAAAATAATAAATAAAATAAAAAATTTAGTACATGTTATTATGTGTCAGAGGAGGGCTTAGGAATAGGAAAAAAAAAAAAAAATTACCAAAAGGGCACTTAGGGGCAAGGAGCAAAAGGGGCAGGTGCTCAAG
>JBBPBX010013430.1:19749-45108 GCA_038048925.1 Garcialebias charrua
TGTAGGCAGAAAAGAAAAGTCTCTCCTCACCCAGTGGTGAACTTTTGTAAGACCATCAACCTTCTCTGAGATTTTTTTATTTTCATTTACTGTAATTCTATTACTCACCCAGCTCCTCTGTGCCTTTGAGAATAGATTTGTTTTCTATTTAACAACTCAATCTTCAGTTAGAATTATTTTTTTCAATAATGAACAGATCACTGATTATTCAAATACGATCCTCCTCACATTTTTTATTTTTTTTACCAGATTCAACCCTCTGACCTTCATTGCTTGTGTTAAAATGGATGCAAGGGCGGTCTGCCATCAGCACCACGGCCATTTGGCCGTGTGATGAATGGCAGTAATTACCTGTAGACGTAATTAACGAGGTCCAGGAACTGGGCATTTAACTCAAGTTCATCGGGGAAACGTTTCTCTATGTAGGTCATCATCTTCACCAGCAAGATGGACTTCTCACGCAGGTTTGGCATCTGAAGAGGAAATGGGTTATCAATTACAGTTAAAGCGTACAGTAATTAATGTTATAAAAATGAGCAGCTATGAAGAGGGAAGAAACTTTTTTTTTTGTGGATTTTCTGGTGATGCTAACCTTACAGGACCTTTGAAGAACGTGCTTACCTTGATTTGTTTTTCCAACATATGAAAAACTAATTGTGCTTTTCCATTTTATTTGTTTGCACATTTTAATCTAGCTCAGTACTGTTTTAAAGTTAAGCTCCCTCAATTTTAAAATGCGTGCCCACCTGGTTGGCGGCCATGGGAGAATTATTTTTCAGCCACTCTTCCACAATCTTGACCACGGCTCGGAGGATTTTGGGGTCGGGTGACTTTTCAATCAGAGACGTAAGAATGACCTGGATGAAGTTCTTCCTCATCTCCATGCTCATGACAGACAGCCGAGTTTTCACCAGGTCAAGGCTCAGCATCACCAGCTCGCTTGTCACTGTAAAAAACAGCCAAAAATGTGCGGCTAAGATAAATGCATGCCTAAATTGTTGTAATCTCAGTAATCAGTTATGAGGCTGCTTCCTCTGTTTCTAAAATAAAGACGTGCAACTGCTTCATCTTGTACTACTTTAAATCACCTTGTTGAAGTTCCAGGACTTGGTGGATTATAATATTTTGTTAGTTATGTATAGAGCTCATAAAAATCAACTGCCTGTAAATATCCAAATGCATTTTGTTAAACGGCGAAGTTGTTATAATCTTAAGGGAATAGAAGTATTTATTAAACCACAATACAGGACCAGTTTAAAGGGTCGGTCAACCTCAATTCAAGGAATTGGCTTATGGAATGTCTTGGAGACTGAAGTCAAAAATGCAGCAACAATGATTACATTTAAGAAAATGATAAAAAGTGGACTATTGCAAAGATATAAATGAAATACAGTTGTGTATGTTGCTTTGTAGTTCAATTTTTTTTTTTGGTAAATTGTTTTTTGTTTTTTATTGGTTAAAGTTGATTGTTGTTTGATTTGATGGACTGTAAGAGGGGGCAGTTAAAATAAGATTTTTTCTTCTTACTGCCACCCTTCATTTTATTTATGTGTTGTATGTTTATTTGATGTGAAATGTTGTATTGTTGTTTTTTTATATAAAATGAATGAATAAACTAAACTAAACTAAACCTTCTATAGTCAGATCAACAGCAGTGTTGTACGGTCTACTTTAGTTCTTTAGTCAAAAAGCAGCTCGAGCACAACCAGGATGGAAATGCTCGAGTCAAGTTTATTGAATTACTGAAACCTGAAGACTGTGAAGGCCTCGCTGGTCAGATAGCCTTTGGTCTTAGTGACTGTAACTACTCATGGTGGGGAGGTCTAATGTGTGCTTTTCCCGATACAGTCATTAGGGGCCCATTGAAAACACTGATTGTATCTTATAGCCATTATCTCCCTCATGAGTTAACAACAGAAGCTACTGTATGTTCTGCCAGAGCTGAGGGTCAAGCTCAAAGAGAAAATTGAAGGCTGAACCACAGTGAAATATATTTTATTGTAGCAACAACAAAAAACCTCAATAGTTTTCATTTATTTATCGTTACTGCACCGAAGCATCCTCATAAACCCAAAGATAAAATGAACTAGATGTTTCTTTATACAGAGAGACAAATGAGGACAATAAGACTTGAAACCAAAGCTGAGGAACAGTCCACGTGAAACCAGATTATCTATGGAGAGGATACCCTCTAACCAAAGAGGACAGAACCTCTGAAACACACTTTGTTTGGTATCTGGTACTGTTGAGATACACGAGAAGTGCAGAGGGTCACAATGTGAGGCTTGTTCAACCACTGATGTCTCGTGGTGTGTGGGGTAAATCTGTGAGCTATAAAAGGGTTGGGAACTTAAGATCAGGTGGAAATTTACAGCAAACACGTTTATCCAAGAAAACAGGGATTGCAGGCTGCGAGGCTAAATCTAGTCTTCGTGTAACTCAATTATAATCTTTCATTTTAAACAGTTTAAGACTAGGCATGGGTCAGTCACCAGTTTCTTTCCGGCATATAAGTCACAGTTTTTTGCATGGATTTGCCAGTCCTGCGACTTATACGCCGAAGCCCCTTCTATATGTTTTTTCATTCCATATTCATAACTCAATTTTTCACTGACGCTTTAAATTTCTAAGAACTGCAACCGCGAGTCCTCCGGTGTACGCTCGCTTCACTCAGCAGGCGCAGGCACAGGAATGCTGGAGAGCTAGCAGCTCCGTCCACAATGGATGGACGGATGGATAGCGCTGCACCGCCCAGGCGAAATGAAGCAATTATTTACAGTTAAAGTGCATTTATTAAGGAAAAGTTACACTGAGACACACCTTTGCTATAATGTCGAACAAACAAATAATTGTTTTTAAGTGTTAATCTTGTTAAATTTCAAAGAACAGCAACAGCGAGTCCTCCCGTGCGTGTTAGCTTCACTCAGCTGGTGCAGATGTAGGAACGCTGGAGAGCTAGCGGCTCCGGCCACGATGGATGGATGGCGCCGCCCAGGTGAAATGAAGCTGTTCTGACCATTAAATTAACACATAATAAACATGATGGGTCAGTGGTGATGCATAATAAATGCGACTTACTGTATATGTTTTTTTTTTTCCTCTTCACGATGCATTTTTTGACTGATGTGACTTATACACCGGAAAACACGGTACTGCATATGACGGTGTTAAAAAGTCACAATGTCAAAACCAGCGGATCGTTAGGTTTAAATGGATAAAAAGTAGCATACTTTTTATTTTCTTATTCATTGTCCAACCTGTTGCTCTGATGTGTCATTCAGTTCTGTACAGTAGCATTGAGAGGATGTCTCCTAAACTTTTGTGCTTGTTAAATAAAAGCTTTCTTGCGTTGGTTGTATGTTTTATCCAGTGGATAACAGTCAGTCATGGCTTATATACCAGCGGAGCAACACCTGTTTCTCTTTAGAAGAAAACACTACATTGAATCAAACATTTACAACAAAGCTGCAAGAGTTAGCATGTTAGCAGGTAACATGTACACAATATGTTTCAATGTGGTGAAACTGTGGCACTATTGCTCAAGGTTATCATAACATCAGAATCTCATACTGGTCCATATTTATCTAAGACAGATAAATCTTACTTTGACCAACAGTAAAAAGAAAGTAGGTATATGTAAATAAAATCTCATCATACATGCCTGTATGTGTACCTGTGCTGGTTTCAGTGACCCCTGAGTTCGCCTGCTGGGGGCTAAGGTGTTCCCGGACCATCTTTTGTAGAGAGCGCATAAATACAGAGATAAGGCGGTCGATGTAGCTGGCGTTGTAACTGCAGGCGGACTTCAGGATCATCAGAGTCCCTGGATGACAAATGAAGGGGAAGAAAAGAGGATGAAGGGAGCAAAAACCAGGAAATACAACAACCTGACAAGAACCTTATCCTCTCCTGGGCACGTTAGCGGGAACACACACTGCTGTAGTCAGCTGGTGTTCCTTCATGACAATGTTTCTGCTGTGTGATTTTTTTAATTTAAGTTCTACAAAGGCAGGAAGAATAATGAGTAACGTCCCACTCAGCTGCTGCTCCCTGGAGGGGAAACAAATGTTAAAGTGGCACCCTCCCTGGCAACAGATGTGTCAAATCAGAGCTACCTTGCAGCAATAGAAAGGTATCAAAAGCATCGGGTCAGCTTGGAAAACAGTAAACTACTTAATATATCAGTTTTTATAAAAATACTTTAAGTACAGCAATCATTCCTTCCCAAGATCATCAGTATCAAACTAGATGTTAGCTTCAACAACACCCACCAGCTTGCATTTTAACTCGCTCATTGGTTTAACTCCCAAAAGTGACAGAGAACCTATTGAATTTTGTGGGAAGAGGAAAATGAATAGAAAAATAAATAAGGTGTTGAAAAGAATGAAGAAAATAAAAAAAAGAGTGCTTGTCTTACCAAAAAGCTGTGTGGGGTTAGTGTTGCTTGTTGCTTTTTCATAGTTGGTGAGGCCCTCGTAGATAACTTTGCCCACAGCAGCATAAAGACACTCCAGCTCCTCATACTTAGAAGCCACGGTTGATGTACCTGGAAATACATTATGTTTGCTTTAAAAAAAATTAAAATAAGTAATTTTACTTTCCAAAACAGTGCAACAAAGGAGAAAATAAAATAAATAATAAATAGTTTAATGGGTTTAGTGAAGCACAGCGAGGAGTAACTAATTTCTCAGAAAGGAGAAAATCATTGATGATTTTCTGAGTAAGATGCTCTTGTGATAATTTAGAGATAAAAGACATTTTTCCTTAGCCTGGTTCAGTGCGATATGTTCCATCTGTAAACACTTCGCTCTGCGTCCCTTTACTTGGCAGAAGATGTCTTCTCAACAAGGCGATCAGTTCATGATCTTAGCAGCTTGTTTGAAGCAGAAGTCTCTCACACACACACACACACACGTTCTTGTAAACATACTTTTTGGGGACTTTGCATTGACTTCCATTCATTTTCCATAGCCAAACCCTGACCCTTACCCTAAACCTAACCATTACTAGGGCACGCCTAACTCTAACCCTAACCCATCCGCAATTTTTACCTTAGTCCTAAACTTAACCCCCAAACGAGACTTATCCTGACCTTATGGAGACCTGGCTTTGGTCCCCATTAAGAGCAGTTGGTTTCCACAGTGCATGATTTTTTTGTAAAATTGGTCCCTACAAATTAACCTGAAACAAAAACGTGCGCGCACACACACACAGGTTTGTTTTTCTATATTTGTGGAGCCATTGCATTGACTTCCATTCATTTTTCATTCATTTCTATAGCCTAACCCTGACCTTTACCCTAAACCTAACAATTACCAATGCATACCTTACCCTAAACTTAACACATCCTCAATTCACACCTTAGTCCTAAACCTAGACCCTAACCCACCAACGGGACTTCTTCTTATGGGGCCTGGGCTTTGGGCCCCATAAGAAGCAGTTGGTCCTCACAATTTGGTATAACTCAGAAAAATGGGCCTCACAACGAAAAATGGGCCTCACAACGTAACATAAACAAGGACACACACACACACGCACATAACTTACATGTGTGTGCATACATCAATTTTTACAAGTTTCTTCTGTGCTTTTCTATATTATATAGATTTAACTGATAATTTCGTTTAAAGCAACCCACTAAAGTTGTTTAAAAAGGAGTAACGAGTGACTTTAGGGACAAAATAGTCTAACTATATTTTAGAATGGTAAATGGACTGTACCGGTACTTAAATATCATCTTTCTATCTTATCAAGATACTCAAAGTGCTTTACACTACAATCTGTTCTATCATTTACCCATTCATACTGCACTCTACTAGAACTATACAAAGACTAATCAGAGCTTTATTACATTCATACACTGATGGGACACACATCAGAGGCAATGAGGGGTTCAGTGTCTTGCCCAGGGACACTTTAGCATGTGACTGCTGATGGAATCGAACCCCCAACTCTCCTATTGGAGGAAGACTGCTCTAACCACTCAGCCACAGATGCCCCAAGTTGATAGAAGAGCAACATTTAGCACTACTGAGAAATAAAAGTAAATCAACACTTAAAGTAATCATGCTTATATGATCATGAACCATGCGCACAATGTGTTATTGTTGTGCACATGTGACATTTTTGTACATAAATTAGACATAAATTAAGAATTCAAGCACATCTGTGATTATTTGCCCTGTCCGTTCAGCTGTTAGCATTATTTACACGTTTTCTTAAGACACCAGCTTGACTTGGCCAGAACCTTGGATGATGTACTGCCACAGAAATCATCTGTGGAACTTTTATGGTTTTCCCTACAACCAAAAACTAGAGGGCTGTACTGCCACCACACCAAGTAATGCAAAGCGTCAGGTTCTTGAAGCTTACTTGGCTCAGTGGGGAAGATGCTCATGAGACGAGAGAGAAGGGAATGAACCGCCCGCAGAATTTTGGTATTGCCACAGGTCATACATGCGGCGATCCCTCGCTGGAGAGGCTTGAAATGGGCCAGGATGGCAGGCGACTGCAGCACCGTCAACAGGAAGCAGAGAATCTCCAAACCGGTGCAGATGTTCGAGATGTTAGCTTGCGCTGGCTGTTCCTGAGACGGTATAGAATGAAATGTTAGTAAAACTGCTGTTAACGTTCATCTTGTTTAGTCACAAGTGTCCTATTCTAAAACAAAATAACTCAATCTGTGGATTAACAAAAACGGTTTAAATCAAATACATTGTCACGATAACGGAGATAATAATCCACACTACAGCAGTACTAACTTCACACCAAAACAAGGCATTGTGATGGCTGCTAAATCAAAGATCAATGGCCTAATTTTGTCTAAATTGCAATCAAAGTTTACACTGGCAGGGCCAAGAGGATAATCTTCCACAGATTTATGGTGCTAATCTTGCCTAATGAACAAGGTGACTCTTGTGATAAGGTTGGTAGTAGATATTAGGGTCTTATTGATTTGGCAGTGTATTAACAGAGCTGGAAGCCAAACAGAGACTTTATACATGGAAGTGAAAGGGCTTGTTGTGATGTGTACCAATGTTGTCCCCTAATGCTTCACATCTAACCTCTTACACCACTCCCCTGTTTCCTAATCACTGCCATGTCGGTACAATAAGATGATAAAAGGTAATCCGACTGAGAGCATTGTTCATTAATCAGTGTGGGATGGCTGAGCAGGTAGAGCACTCTCCCACGGGATTAGATCGTGTGTGTGTCCATCTATATAAAACCCACAGAAAGGCCCGTTTATCAGACTAGACCCTTTGGGATCTATAGGGGTTGACTGTGTGTAAGGGTGCAGGGGCAAAGTGAAAAGACTAGCTGATGAAGTGATCCCCAAAAGAGAGCAAGGGAAATGTATGACAACTGTACATGCAGAAACCCCTGTCTGATCAGGCATGTGTGGTGAGTAGAAAAGGAGAGAGAAATGGATAAATAGAAAAAGGTAACGAGACTGAGAGAAATAGTGAGGGAGAGAGGAAGCAAGCTAAGATAAGGGTTTGTATTGAAAAGAAGAGAAAAGGAAGTGGTTAGAGACCGAGGGGAAAGGCAAGGAGATATGCAGAAAGCCACAGTGGGGACAATATGAAAAGCAAGGATGAGGAGGTAGGAAAGAAGAAGCAGGGTTAGGGTGAGCTGAACAAGAAGGCATGGGCCAACCCCAAAAGACTCCGGTTATCTCACCACTGTCATTATTTTGCCATTACTGCTGTTGGCGCCTCACTTTGTGTATTACCGATAACAGACAAAGGACTCTGAGGTGATAAAACAAACACTAAGATGGAGTTTAAGTGGAAAGTTCTCCAGTAAGGCGTCTGCTGCTTGCAGCTTATTGCTGTCCGATGCAACAACAGCAGCTAGAATATTTTAAATTTGATTTAAATTGCCTGCTGAAACATACTGTGCATGAATTGTAGTGCAAGCTGTTCCAAACACTTAGTGAAAGGTTCACATGAAAATACAGACTTAAATAAAATTCAAAGCCTAGCATTTCTTGAAGAAATATAAATCGCCCACCAACTTTCATGGCCAAGTTTTAGACTAATCAGAATCAGAATCAGAAAAAGCTTTATTATCATTGCACCGAGATACAACGAGAATATGTCCGTATAGTTGTCCAAAAGACAGACCGAGTGCACGCAGCTGCTGTTATAGAGCGCAACCTTCTTGCTCTTTTTCAGAATACATTTTTTAGATAGAAAAAGGGGAAAACCCATGAGGAGGATAGTGGCATTACAAAAATAGATCTCTTCACACCTTGTCCTAACAGGACACGATTTAAGACATCAAAAAAACTCTGCCAGCAAGCCCATTTATGAACACTTTACATATGCATTTACGACGAGGCGGTTCATGAAGCACTACAGATAGTCCATTGTCCTGATAAGATGATGGTCAGCCGGCATTGTTCTGATAAACCTCCACAGAAGGGGGGGGGGGTGTTTGAAAGACAAATCTTTTCCTTAGTACTGTACTGTATTTTCAGAAATATAGGTCGCACCTGAATTTAGGTCGCACCTACGTCAAAATGTGGACCGTGTTTAGCTCTGCTGCAAATGTCTGCCACAGGAGCACACAGCAAGGCTTTTAAGAAGATTAACACTTAAAAACAATTATTTGTTTGATAAAAATTATAGCAAATATGTGTCTGAGCTGAACTTTTCTTTAATAAATGAATAATTTTAGCAGGATAAACACCTAAAAATATATATTTGTTAGCTGACATTATTGTAAGAGTGTGTCTCAGTTTAATTTTTGTTAATAAATGATTACAAATCAGCTTATTTTATAAAAAGCCATAATAGGTCGCACCTGAGTATAGGTCGCAGGGCATGCAAAAATTATAAAAACCTGCGACCTATATTCCGGAAAATACAGTAAACACGTTTCTCAGGAGAAACTGATAAGTTGGCCTGTTTCGAGGCCAACCGGGGAGTCAGATTAAGATAACCACAATTGCTGATTTATAGGGTTGGGCATCGAGAATCGAGAATCGTTCGGAACCGGGACTAACTGTCCGGTTTTCCCGGAATCGTTCAAAATATTAATTTGCGATTCCTAAATTCGATGCTAGTTAGCCGACCGGAAGTAGCCCCGCCGAAAACCAACGAAGAAGAATCCACCGGAAGTGTGGATTCCGCGATCGAAAGCTTACTAATTAATAAAATGACCAGTCAGGTCAGTGCAGCACTTGCAATAATTTTCTATCATGCAAAGGAGGGTGGAGAAGTAAAATAGTGTCCCGTCTTTGATGCGCTCCACCGGATTATTTTCGCTTCGTATCGACCGGAAGTACAGAGTGGTCCGTCTGCAAAACGCTCCGCCGAACTTTTCGCTAATCGCCACCTCTTCGGCTCCACCAGGTAAATAAATAAACTATAAACTACATCTCATACCAACATTAAGGCAGCTAACAAGTTATACTCCGCTTAAAGCGGTAAGTCAGCTCAAATACAAACACGATGCTAACGTTAGCTTGTATTTTTTCTTCTTAGACAAACGACCTGAAATGGCTTCAGTGTTCACCACCAGTGACTGTCCAAGGTAAAAACGTCAGTAACTTTAGAGTGCCACAGCTGTTACAGCATATGTTGTGAAAAGGTTGCATCCCTTTTCAGATGTGAATTCAACCATGGATTGCACTTACATTGCACTCAAATCCAACACTTATTAACATTCTTAATCCATTTAAAGTTCTCAGTGTCTTTTAAAATGTCTAAATGTCTCTAGTTTTCAGTATTATATAATTTCTGTTTATGTTCTCTTTCATTCCATTATGAGTGCATGTCACAGTTTGAAGAATTATTGAATAGGTTAGTTAGGCAATAACAACAGAGCTAATAATTGTACACATTCTCAGTCTTAAAAATGATTTAATAATCTCTTTTTACTGATAATACTGATAAACCTGTTGTTTGTTTAGGAACTTCCTGCAGCCTGTCCAGAAAGTCTCCACTGGAGGAGCGTTTTGCTGAGGAAGAGGCACAACATAATGTCACAGCTCCATGTCCATGAAGAAACAAATGGAGAGAGGGCTGCAGATACCAGGACATCCCACCAGCTGTTCTGTCTGAGGATCCTGCTGCTGTGGTGGAACCAGGTTAGCCCATCAGTGGGAGCTCAGTAACATGACTGCAGCATCAGACACTGGACAATATTATATGTATAATAATAATAATAATAATATATGTTGGTGAGTCCTCCATGTTACCATACCATACCATTTTATTTATAAAGCACTTTCAACAGGAACAAGTCCACACCAAAGTGCTTCATGTTGGCTCTAATCTGCCCTGTGAGAAATTCACAGTAAATGTAACAAAAAGGAAAAAGTTCATAGCATTAAATTCAAACAGAAGTACAAATTATTTCATCCTGAAATAACTCTGGCTAACTACTGTAGCTTTTTTATAACATGGAGTTAAACTCAATGTAGTCTCCTCAGATAAATAGTGTTACCATTATTTTTATATTAAAGGTTCTGTTAACTTATTATTTTTATATTTGATTGTTTCTGTTCAGTGCCCTGAGACAACTTCTGTTGTGACTTGGAACTATACAGTATAAATAAACTGAATTGAATTGACACGTCTTTTTGTAACCCCGCCTACAAAAAGAATCGGAACCGAGAATCGAAAAGAATCGGAATCGAAACGAAGAATCGGAATCGGAACCGGAATCGCTCAAATTCAAACGATGCCCAACCCTACTGATTTATTCGGGCAGACTATTTTTCCTTGTCAGCCTCGAGTCTGTACCGACACTTCCAAGGTTTGAAATGGCCACAGGGTGCATGCTACTGGTCAGTGCTTACGAGCCTCTTCAAGGTTGTTTTCATGCTGACGAGCCCCAAAGCCGCAGGTGGCCTGCGATTCAAATCACTTCCAACTTACAGTTTAGCTTGTAAATCAGCTGATTTTAAGTCCTCAAAGCACGAACCACACCTTCACATAGGCAGCAGCCTGACCAGGCCAGATTAGCTGCGGCCGTCTTCTTTGTATGTTGATAAACCAGGATCCAGACTAATCCAAAAACAGGAACCTGTTATCATTAATCCAATTATATGCAATTTCTGCATCCTCAATCGATAGCAGAGATAGACATATCACATTCCATTTCCCCAGAGATATATTCAGCTGTGTCATATATATTCATGCGTGTCGTCCGAGCAGATGAGGGTTCTCCAGGACCCTGTCACTTTGTTGAAAATATTTAGTTATTTGCGTCGAAAGTCCAGTTGGTCAGATCCAAAACAGTAGTTTTTATTTTGGAAAATGTGTAAAAATAGGAGCTGCTCTGATACACAGACAGAGAGCAAACAAGCAAGAGGAGAACAGGGAGCGGGAAGGAACGCATGCGCTTTGTTAGAGAGACAGTGAGGGGAAAAAAAACATCAAATAAAGACGTGAGAGTTAGAACCATTAGTCAAACCTGGAAAATAATATTAGTTACAACCACAGAATCAGGCCCAATATCAGTCAACTGGACAGAATTAATCATCTTTGTGTTTGATAAGATCACTTAACTGCGGTGGCCATCTTGAATCAGGTTGAATTCAAAAGTAAAGCAGTTGCAGATGTTTAATTTCTGAAAGTTTCATTAAAATGCATCCAGTGATTCATGAAATATTTTGCAACAAACACAGACAAAAACATCCCTCCCCACCACCAAAAGGCAATAAAAGTGCATTGAAAAACATGAAGAATAAAAGAGTGATGCTGCGCTTTGCACCCAAAAGTTACAAGTGTGAATGTGGCTGTATGACAGATGACAGCAGTATATTATGCATAATGACGATCATTGTGAAGGCACATGCCATCTTACCACTGTCATTAGCAGCTTGTCAAACCACTGCAGCTTGAGCTCAGCACGAGGCCACATATCAGGCCTCAGGGCAGTTTTCATTAAGCTAACACAGCGACGGGACAGCAACTCCCCAGGAGACCCAGCCACGTTGGTGCTTTCGTTCACCTACACACAAGCAGGGAAGGAAGTCTGGTATCATTATCATTAATAACACTAGGGCTTCATTTTTAGTATCGCAATGGTGTCCTGAAGAGGTAAGAAATCACACGAGGAAATAGGAAGCATAGAGTATAACCACAGAAGGCATTAATGAATATAGGCTTCAAACACAGAGAGCTTCAGAAGCAGAACCATTCTTCAATAAAAGAGCTTTTGTACAATCCTTCACAGTGACAATCATACACACTGCAGGCACATCCTTGACCAAGACACTGAATCCCTATCAGCTATAGGTGTGGTGTCTTTTAGCTGATGTTAATCCCTTGGGCCACTGAAAACATGTTTTTCTACAGGGATCAATTTAGTATCACAATACACTGTTATCAGGTCGAATACAAAGAGAAGATTATGTTTCTGTAGACTGCCTTGCTAGCAGTGAGTGATCCCCAGAGGTACCGTAATACAGAAGGTTATATTTAGAGATGGTTGGATGAACAGAAAAAAAATGAAGCTTGGCCCAAAAAAAAGCAGAAAAATTCAAGGTGAGTGAAATTTTAGAAGACTATTTAGGGCTTGAAGCAAAGGTCAAAACTCAAAGTCCAGTTGGGAACTGCCACTAAATCAAGGCATTTTTTTCTGTTTGTACCGGTACTCATTCAGCTGTTCTTAAGAACACCAATTTAAGTTTAAGGTCGCTGTAAATATATTTTCAAGGAGTGAGTCCTTTTTGGATGATCCGCATTACTCATTCCTATTCAAAAAGCTTGTTAATTGTTACAAGTATAGGACACTAAAGGAATCGTGCTCACAACATCAATTCAAACACTGATGTGTTCGAGCGGTTGGCACTCATGGTGCAGATCTTACCTGGCATGCAATCCTAATAAGGAAGTTAACGACAGTATCTGTATGTTGTTTCTCAACAGGCTTGGTGAGCATGGTTTCAGTTCCTGGCAAAGACTGGGTACGTCCAAACACCTAAAAACAATTACAAACAGTAAGGTGTAAAAAACAAGTTGGATATTTTATGTGAGCGTTGCAACAAAACAAATGGACTCATTAAAAAAAATGCAAACGACAACACTCTGAACAATAAATCTTTTTCTCACAAAGAGCAGAAATAATTGCTGCAACAAGTATTTATCTCCTGACTACAGGCTACAGAAGCTGGAACTCAAATAAAATTTGCAACAACATACAAACAACTTTTGAAAAATTATTTAACATCAAAAGATTTTTAAAAATCTTCTTAAAATGTCCATTATTTATCATTTCAGATGCAATCAAAAGGTGAAGAATGACATAAAAAGGTAAAATTATTAAAGTAGTTTGTTGGTTTTAAATACAAAGATAATTTTTTTTATTTGAGATTTTAATTAATAAACAATGTAACACTGTATCATTACAAAAACAAATCGTGAAAAAAAAAAACTCTGTTTTTGTCTACCGGTACATAGAAATGCAGTCCCCCCCCCTCACCCTACAATTTCATATGTTGTTTCTAAAATATCTGCGTAAACACTGCACTTTTTTAAAACCTGAAATGTATTTATCTAAAGGAGACATAAAAACAATGCAAATACTGCAAAAACTATGCCACACCATTGGGTGGCGCTGTAACGCAGCCATGAAAATACACCAAAGCAGAAACAAGGCTTGGCACATTCACATAAAGCCTGCATGCTGTGTGAGAATTGTACACACAAGAAGAATTGGACACCTAAGTCGTAGATTAGATTAGAGGTGGGATAATTCTCAAACAGTTTAAAGGTCAACACGAAAACAAAAGGGTGGCACTTCAAGTTGTTTTTTACTTCACCACTTTGGAACTTGTTTTCAAAAAATACAATTTTGGGGCCAGATACTGTACAAGGCTGTATAAATAAATAAATAAAAAACTGTTGCCTATTTACAAAATATTGTTCCTGTGTGGCTGGCACCTAAATTGATTTAAACTTTGTAGTAGACTCTAAAACCAATCCCATCCATCCATTTTCTTCCACTTATCGCAGGGGTAGCAGCCTAAGTAGGGAGCCCCAGACTTCCCTCTCCCCAGCCACTTGGAGCAGCTCCTCCAGGGGAATCCCAAGCGTTCTCAGGCCAGCCGAGAAACATAGTCCCTCCAGCGTGTCCTGGGTCTTCCTCTGGGTCTCCTCCCGGTGGGACATGCCCGGAACACCTCACCAGGGAGGCGTCCAGGAGGCATCCTAACCAGATGCCCGAGCCACCTCAACTGGCTCCTCTCGATGTGGAGAAGCAGCGGCTCTACTCCGAGTCCCTCCTGGATGATCGAGCTTCTCACCCTATCTCTAAGGGAGAGTCCAGACACCCTGTGGAGAAAACATTCTGTCTGCTTGTATCCTTGAGCTCGTTCTTTCCATCACAACCAAAAGCTCATGGCCATAGATGTGGGTAAGTACATAGATCGACTGGTAAATCGAGAGCTTTGCCTTTTGACTCAGCTCTCTCTTCTTCTATCTTCTTCTATCTTCTTCGGATTCAGGAAGAGCAGTGTGGATTTTGTCCTGGTCGTGGAACACTGGACTGGCTCTACACCCTCAGCAGGGTCCTGGAGGGTGCATGGGAGTTTGCCCAACCTGTATACAAGTGCTACGTGGATTTGGAGAAGGCGTTTGGCTACGTCCCTCGGGGAACCCTGCGTGGGGGTACCAGGCCCTTTGACGCAGTCTGTTAGGTCCCTGTATGAATGGTGTCAGAGCTTGGTCTGCATTGCCGGAAATAAGATGGGCTCGTTCCCGTTGAGAGTTGGACTCCGCCATGGTTGCCCTTTGTCACCGATCCTGTTCATAACTTTTATGGACCAAATTTCTAGGTGCAGCCAAGGTGTTGAGGGGATCCATTTTGGTGGCCATAGGATTGTGTATTTGCTTTTTGCAGATGATGTGGTCCTATTGGCTTCATCAGGTTGTGTTCTACAGCTTTCATTGGAGCGGTTCGCAGCTGAGTGTGAAGCGAACGGGATGAGGATCACTGCTTCCAAATCTGAGGCCATGGCCTTGAGCTGGAAAAGAGTAGAGTGCCTTCTCCAGGTCGGGGAGAAGGTCTTGCCTCAAGTGGAGGAGTTTAAGTATCTCGGGGTCTTGATCACCAATGGGAGAAAAATGGAGCGAGAGATTGATAGGCGGATAGGTGCGGCGTCTGCAGTGCAGCGGGCGCTGTACCGGTCTGTCGTGAAGACTCTAAAATAAGGGGCTTTAATGGCCCTTTAATGGGGGCCGAGATGGGGTAGAGGAAGGTCAGCCGACTTGGGACCAGTAAGTCGCGGCTCAACTCCCAGCCATCCCCACATGTCATGGTGTCTCCGAACAAGACACTAAATCCCTAATTGCTCCCCAGGAGCTCAGTATCTGCGCATTGCTCCACCTGGGTGTATCTTAGGTGTAATGGGTTAAATACAGGGAACCAATTTCATCATTGTATGGGAACATACAATGACAACATATAGCTCTTATATACAAACCTTTAATAAAACAAAGCTAATTGGTGGGGAGCTTCCACAAACTGACAGAAGCAGAATCTTAAAATGGACACAGCTAGCTAACAGACAATATAAGAATGTTTATAACACACGTTTTATAGATTGTTGTAAGAAAAAAAATGTTCCAGGTAAAATGTGTTTCGCTTAAAGCATTAAAATGATTTAAAAGCGCTCCTTTGAACTAAGGCTTCCCTTGCAGCTCGTGAGACCTCCAAAACCAGCGCACAGAACTGCACGTCCAACAGAACTAAATCAAAACAATAATCTATCACGTTAGCTTTTTAAAATCTTTTTTTAATCAGTCATTTTATATAAATATCAGTCTTTAAAGGATAATCATGTTAAAAAGCTGTACATATTTTTTTCCCTTTTAAACCATTTAGCATTATGTACAAAAAACAAAGCACAGTAAGGAGCCTGAGGGTAAGGGTGTGGACATCTGTCATGTGGAACTGTATTCATTTGGCACCTGATTATCACCGATTCTGCTCACCGTGGAAGCAGCACCAGTTGCCGTACGAAATCTTTTGACGTCCTGTCCAGTACCGGCAGATTCAAGCGACAGACCTCTTTTCACTGCTGCCCCGCTCGTTCCTTCGCTGACCACGACTTCAGACTCGGACTCAGGCTACCAAACCAAACACACGAGCACAGGTAAAGAAAAAAACATGAGTTTGTTCAAGTTTAATATTAAAAGAGCTTCCCATTGGATAAAAATCAAGCACCTTCCACCTACACTAAATGAAAACCTTTAAAGTTAAAATGAAAAACTCATTTGTTGACACTGAATTTGTCAACAGGACAAACAAGTACACGCTTGTATAGCTGACATTGATTTGACCCAATAGAGAAAAAACTTTTAAAATCACCTGCTGGTCTTTAATTCTCTGTAACTCCCACTTAATAACCACCTCAGCCAAATCCACAGCCAGTTTCCTTTGCTCTATGGTCACACTGGGCGTGAAGCCCAGACGCTGCATCGCGCTGATCATGTGCTGCACCAGGTGGTGGCGGACGGGGTAGTACACCTAAAACACAGAAAGACTGGAGTCAAGGGAGTGGTAGCATAATTCAAATTTGAAGCACAAGCCGTGACTTCAGTTCACTTTCATTTGACCCTCCTGCTGTTCTTGTATCAAAATGACCCACAAGGCTCGGTGCTAAAACAGGACTTGTGGGTCATTTTGACCCAAGGCCAGCAGGGGGATTTAAGTAATGAACAGATGGTTACTGGTGCCAATGGGTATTGTTACCAGTGGCAGATGTTTAAATTAGGTGAGAAAAGATAAGTCAAATATGAAATATGTGTTCAATTTGAATGCAAAACGTCTTTGTGGTTTTTAATGTTTTTAATACATATTTTTTAGTAATTATTTGACAACTTTAATGTTCAATCTATGCTTTAGTCACATGCAGAATCCATGTATGCAGAGAGAACATGCAAACTCCACCCAGAAAGGTCCTGGGCCAGGATTTGAACTTGCAACCTTCTCCCTGAGAGGTCGCTCTACCAACTGAGCCACCTTCAAGGTCAAGGTGTCTTTATTGTCATTCACATCACATGTGGTACGAGGTGATCATCGCTTATTACTCAAGGTAATTTAATGCTTAAATAAATTTTAAAAAAACAATGCGACCAGCAGCATTATGGGTTGAAACACGTTAGTTTCATATCCTTATCCCCTCAGTTTAACATTTAAGTTTGTTGCTATTTTAGTAAAATTGTCCATAAAGATCTACTTCAAAGTAAGAAATGTTTTCCCTTTTTCACTTCTTATTCTTTCAGCTGCTCCCTTCTTCATGGGTCACCACAGCGAACTGTCACACGAAGACTTGGCAATTTTATAAACTTTAATGTTTTTGGTGAAAGATATTCAAGTGGGTGTGAGTTAAACTATGTAAGAATAGAGGTTTGTTCTTTCTTGTTTGAGATGGCAGAGTGACAGATCCTGGTGAGCCAAAGGAGAAATTTAATCCTCCCTCAGGTGTAACAGTGGAGCCAGGGGGTGGCCAAAGGTGGCTATGGCCATCATACATTCATCTTGAGCCACCCCAATCATTTGAGGAAACTACCGTATGCTTTCTATTTTTATACTGCTTAAAAGTAGAATTTCTTCAAATGATTGGGGTGATCGGTTTACATATAAAAGGTACGTCTCAAAAAATTAGATTATGGTGAAAATGTTGTTTTTGTCACTCATTTCAGAAAATGAAACCCATATATAGTATTACATAGATTCATTACATTATAGAGTGAAATATTTTAAGCCTTTATTTCTTGTACTATTGATGACTGTGGCTTATGAAAAACAAAAAGTCAGTCTCTCAGAATATTCCACAGCCAGCTGTTGGTATCTTTGTCAGTGTGGGCAGGAGCCAAGTCCTCCTGGAAAATTATATCAGCATCTCTATAAAGCTCATCAGCAGAAGGAAGCATGGAGTCTCTAAAATGTCCTGCTAGATGCTGTGTGGACTGTGGACTTCAGAAAACTCAGTGGACCAACACCAGCAGAGGACATGGACCCAAACAATCACCGACTGTGGAAACTTCACTCTGGATTTCAAGCAACGTGGATTCTGGGTCTCTCTCCTCTTCATCCAGACTCTGAGACTTTGATTTCTAAAGGACGTGAACATTTACTTTCATCTGAAAAATGACGGAGAGAATGTCCAGTTCTTTGTCTCCTCAGCACGTAAGACACTGACGTCTCTGGTTCAGGAGTGGCTCGACTTGAGGGATGAGACATTTGTAGCACATGTCCAGGAGTTAATTAAGAGTGTGACACCATGAGTTTATTGAACATCTTCACAATGTTCTAATTTACTGAGACATTGAATTTAGTTCTTTCATTATTTTTAAGCCATAATCATCAAAATTATAACAAATGTCCAAAACTAAAAAAGTTTCAGTAAAAATCCTTCCAGCTGCACAGCATCCGATACCAGAGGAAACAATCATCCAAAAAAGTGATTTACATCCAGAAAAAGAGGAATTAAAAGTTTCCAAAAGCAAATTCTCAGAATGAAAGTAACAGAGCTGCTCCAACATGCAGCCACCTTGAGCGGTGCAACTCTAGAACTTTGTCTATTTCTGTCAAATTTGTTTAACTAATGTATTTTCCGCCTTACACGTCGCATCGTCTTATAAGTCGCATCAGTCCAAATATTAGTGTTTTTAGTGAACGTTTTTCTTGGTTCATATCTTAGCCTTATTACTGTTTTTCTTTTACATTTTAATACTTTTGTTGGATGTAACTGGGACCCTGTTTACACAATTTAGTTCCACCAAATGTACCACATGTGGCGTGTGTGACAAAGAAACTTGAAATCTTGAATATGTCTAATAAAATGGAAAAAATACAAATACGTTGCTTCGCCGTATACGTCGCAGCTATTATGCGTCACCACTGAAAACCTGGAAATGTGGGCTGGTGGTGTTGTGCCAAAAATCGAATAGCTGCCAAATGGCGGCCGCGCGAGGACTTTTACACGAAGTTAACTAGATTAACACTTAAAAACAATTATTGGTTTGCTTGTATTTATAGTAAAGATGTGTCTCGGTCTAACTTTTGCTTAATAAATGCAATTTGACGGTCAAATCAGCTGCATTTCAAAACCCGATTCGCAGAAACACGCAGAGGGACGACTCGCTGTGCAATTCTTCTAAATTTAACAAGGTAAGCGCCTAAAACAATTGTTTGTTTGCTCGACAATATAGTAAAGGTGTGTCTCAGTTGAACTTTTACTACATAAATGCACTTCAATGGTTAAATTAGCTGCATTTTTGCCAGGGCGGCGCAGCAAAATGAGGCTGATTTGACGGTTGCTCCAGGCGAGCTGGACGAAGGCAAGCCGGTTGTGTCACTAATAGCCACTTTTACCTATTACATGACACAACATCATGCCATACTACTCCAGTGCCATCTAGCAGCTGAAAATGGTAGTGTTAAATATTTTCAGTCAGAATGAATGAAAGCGCCAAAAATCAGTTTATGAATATGGGGAAAAAAGATAAAAAACTTGCTTAGGTGTATAAGTCGCAGGGCATGCAAATTAAGCAAAAAACTGCAACTTATAGGCCAAAAAGTACGGTACAAAGACTATAACCAGTTTAATGTACCGGTAGGTCAAATCAAGTTTTTAACAGACCGAGTAGTGTTTTTATTTTTATTTTTAAACAACTAAGTCCATTCCCACATTTCAAAGTTGCATATAAAGATATCTGGGGAAACAAGTAAACTCATCTAAACTGCACTATTTGGTATATTATTGTGGATAACCTTTTTATTTTTGTTTTCATAGTTTGCACTGAGTAGCTTTAAGCCCAGAATGAATCAAAACAGTCAAGTCTGGCAAAATTTTAAAGAGCAATTGAATTTTCCTGCAAAACAAGTTTATTTAGTTTAATCATGTCAAACTCCTGCATCCTATTTTGGGTGGTTAACACATGGTGCATCAAAATGGGTGCTCCTTCACTTTAAAACTTAAAAGTCAAAATGAGCAAGGTACAACTATTCCATCTCATTACTCTCAAGGACATGATGACTCACACTTTGCTCGGAGCCTTCGTACGCCCAAGTGTCACACTCAAAAGTCACTTATTAAAAAAAAAACTGAACTTGGACTCTCAAACACACATGCAGACAAAGTAGCAAGAGATGTGATGCTTATCAGAGCGCCGTTGTCAGCGTCAAAGAATATTAAAGCTTCTCACTCTGAGGGTAATTATAGTCGATAGAGCAGGACTTCACAGCTCCTTAATGACAGAGTGGCTAAGCCCTGTCCATCACGTGTGCACACAGACAAACACACACAATCTCTCCATTACTTTATGAAGCGCACACATACACAAAGTCTCATCTGTCTGTCATTATCTCCTCCTCAGTGTAATTACGCTGATGTGATTACATTAGTCATCTGGCCCAGTGAGAGCCGCCTGTCAGAGAGACAGAGAGGGGAGCCAAGGGAAATGTCAGCCTGACGCTAAAAGACTGTCGCCGTCTGACTTGGAAGGCAGCGAGCATCAGATGAAGAAGCGAGTGAGTGAAAGTGTCTTTCAGGTTTAGGGATGAGGGCAAACATGAAGACAAACCATCTTCTGGTAACTTCAGTCATTCTTTGACTCCAATAATCACATCTGCAAAGGGCGTATGTGAAAGTGTGAGGCAGAAGCCTGACCACACGGGCTGATTTTTAAAAAATCTAGATGTTGATTTGGAGAACAGAGCCCAATATTTGGACAACAGTTGTTACAATCCACCAAAGGTCTGGGTGATATCTCAATATTTTAAAAATATTGAGATAATTTCATACGTGATATAACTAGGCAAAAGGGCCTTCTCCTACTTCGCCCGTTTCCTGGAATATCTTTCAAAAATATCTGAAGTTCTCGACCTTGACCTCTCTAAGTGGCTTCCAGCAGTTCATGGCAGAAACCAATGCAGACATGTTCCTGTTTTTAGTATTCTACAGGTAGTCCCCGACTTACGAGCGAGTTCCGTTCCTCCGAGGCGCTCGTAAAGCGAAAATTCGTAACTTGGAACGGCCGCCACGTGTCTCGTAAGTCCGGAATTTCGCTCGTAAGTTGGAACGGTTTTGCTAGCGCGACTACAAACACTCGTTTTTCATCGAAAAACTGCTTACGAGTGCATAAAAATGATCGGAAACGTGTGTCCACATGTTTAGCTAACGAACTGTGGTGAAAAAACACAGAAAAACTCGGTATTTTTTGCGTTTTTTCCAAAAATTCGCCAGCTCGTAAGTCCGGAACCTCGTAGGTCAGAGCGCTCGTAAGTCGGGGACTACCTGTACATCGCTTTACAATCTAGCTGTTTTGTTTTGTTAATATCATTTTCTTTAATTTGTTCTTCTCAATTTGTATACTTTCCTTCATGATTGTCTACTATTGTCATTAGTCTTTGTTAAAAGCAGGTCTCCTCTTGTAAATGAGTCCCTGAAGCTCAATGGGACTAACCTGTATAAATAAAGGTTGAATGAATAAGATTGGACTAGGGCTGGGCCATATCATATCGTTCACAATAATACCGGTAAAAAAAATATTGCCCAAGCAAAAAAATGATATAATGATATGAACTCTTCACCAGCGACACAGTGGATGAAGAATTCAACGGGTTTGAATAAAAATAAATAAATAGGTGTTTCTGTCATCATTATGGCATTATGAGCGTGTAGTAATTTTAAAGCCGCTTTACTTCATCTGCGTCATTTTGCCATGTTTTAACCGTCAAAGTGCATTTATTAAGAAAAAGTTAAACTGAGACACTTTTGCTATAATGTCAGCAAACAAATTTTTTAAAGTGTTTATCTTGTTAAATTTTAAAGAAATGCAGCATTTCTGCTCGCTGCGCATGCACGCTTTGCAGAACCGAGGTGGCAAAACTATTTTTTTAATTCAGCCGATTTGACTAATACAGGCATGTATTAAGGAAAAGTTCAGCTCAGACACATCTTTACTAAAATGTCAGCAAACAAATATATATTTTTTGGTGTTTATCTTGTTAAATTTTAAAGAAATGCTGCGTTTCCACTCGCTGCGCATGCACGCTTCACAGCACAGACGTAGCAAAACTATATATTTTTTAATTCAGCTGATTTGACCATTATGTGCATTTCTTAAGGAAAAGTTCAGCTCAGACACATCTTTGCTATAATTTTCAGCAAACAAATAATTGTTTTTAAGTGTTAATCTTGTTAAAGCCCTTCCATGCACGCTCCTGTGGCCATTTGGCAGCCAATCCATTTTTGGCAAAACACCGGCCCACATTTCCGGGTAGTCAGCGGTGACGTGTAATAGATGCGACTTATACGGCAGTGCGACATGTTTATGGATCTTTCCACTTTATTGGACATAATTAGAGTAATGCAACTTATAAGGCAGTGCGACGTGTACGGCGGAAATACGGTAGTTGTTTTGGGAAACTGCACCTGCACTTTAGTTTTTTTGGTAGATTCTGTTGACCTATATTTTGTGCAGACTTTTTCAATCTAAATAACAGAAGGATCATTTTTTATTTTATACTTGGAGACTGAATACTAAATAAAGTAATTTCAGTAAAATTACCCCTTGTTGTTGTTTTTTTTTAAATTATATAATACTGCAAAGCAACATGTTAAGTTAATTTTGTCAAATAAATAACTATGATTTCTGTTTAGTTTTTTTTTGTTGTATCACAAAATTTATCGTTATCGCCAGAATATAATATTTTATAATATTTGAGCCATATCGCCCACCCCTAGATTGGACTATATTGTCTATATCAATATCAAAGGAGGCTGAAGTCTGTCGGAGCTGCAGCTTATGCTGACTAGTGGAGTATGAAGCATGCTTGAAGCTGTAGCTCCAGCAGACTTCAGCCTCCTTCCCTGAGACAAACCATGGGTTAAAACTTGTGCTGTGCTTTATGAGAGGAACAGTGAGAGCACAACATTAATAAATCAGCAGCTTATCATATCTCTAAAGACATGGTCCAAGTCTCAACTGTGGAACAAGATGGCTAAAGACAAACGAACATCATGAAGGCGGCAAAGCTGAAGAGGATTATTATTTAATATATGTAAATTATATGTGAAATATGGAAATAGTTTATTTTTTTAGACATTTTGTAGAGTTACAGCAGTTTGTTAATAAATGTGCCTGTGTGACAATTGGGACAAAGCTTTGGCTCAGAAATATAATTTTGTTGTTAGTTTATGGGGGAAAAAAATATTGAGATACACTATCAATCATATACCGCCATTAATCTTAAAATATCGAGATATTAATTTTGGCCCATATCGCCCCGCCCTAATCCACCAAGACGTAAAGAAGCCTCATGTAATTCGAACCACTCAATCAGTGAAAATAGCTCCTTAATTGTTCTCCATCATGTTTTTCTCTGCAGTGAGCTGGCAACGGCAACAAACACACAAAAATAATAATAATAATAATAATAATGTGTTTGTCTGTCATCTGTGTATGTTTCCCATACACAGACGAAATTCGTCTCTGCATTTAACCCAACCACCACCAGGTGGTGCAGTGAGCAGCCAGAAAGCGCTCGGGGAGCTGGAGAATTAGATGTGCACTCATAGACACCCCAAGGTGTGTAGTGGCCGGGACGCGAACCCGCGTCCTTCGGGTCCCAAGTCAAAAGCCCTGCCACTACACCATCTTCGGGTAACAATTACCTTCCCAATATTTATGGTGGCAGCTTAGTCTAAAGTACAATGCTTATAGATGCAAACATTCAAAAGCTAAGTTGTCTTAAAAATAAAAAATGAACTCTTTGAACTGAAATCAGCAGCATTAAAAAATTACCGTACTTTTCGGCGTATAAGACACAGTTTTGTTTTTTTTTACTAATTTGAATGTCCTGCAGTTTATACGCCGAAGCGTCTTATTTATGGATTTTTTTCCCATATTTTTAGACCCATTTTTGGCTCTGATATCGCCGTTTTTCATTTTGGCCCAACAATGATGCAGTACCACTTTTATCCGCTAGGGGGACACTTCCAGAGAGTACAGCGACCATTTCTAGCTCATGTGTCCGAAAAAAGCCTCCTCCGCTCGGACTGCTCCGTCGCTGCCCGGCCTCCTGCTCTGGAGCTAACCACCGTTAGCTGTGTTGTTAGCTGTTTTTTTTAGCAAGATAACTCAAACCACACCGCGGATTTTCTTGAAACTAACAGAGCGTAATTATTTGGTGGTCATTTACAAACTGTTAGCTGCAGAAGATGTTTAGAGCTAAAAATAAATCGCTCTTTTGGCTTTGTTGTTAACGGTATAGCTACCGCAAACAGATACCTACTGTTTAGATAAACAGCTCTTACCACTCAACGGAAATTTTTTAGGCTTTCATAGTGTAATTATATGGGTTTCGTTTACAAACTGTTGCCCTGTAGGCTATAAGACATCTGAGATAAAATTCAATTTTTTATTCGTTGTTTAGAGACCGAATCGTCTCGTTAGCTTCGGTTTTATTTCCGTTTATATTGTTATAAATCATATACCACTCTGCAGATATTTTTTAGCTTACAGAGTGTAATTATTTGGGTTTTCATTTACAAATTGTTGACCTGTACAAGACATTTGAGATAAAATTCAATTTTTTAGAATTTATTTATGTAGCGCACACGCGACCGTTTGGAAGACGTCAAACCGAAACAATTTAAATTCAGCAGATTTGACCATTTCGTGAATTGATTAAGGAACGGTTAAGCTCAGGAACCCTTGTGCTATAATGTCAGCTAAGAAATATATTTTTTCTCAGCAAAGAAATAATTGTTTTTACCGTGTTAATCTTGTAAAGTCCTTCCATGCTGGCTCGCTTCTGTGGTTGCCATTTTCAGCAGGGCAAATGAGGCGCTGACGCATCGCGTAGCGCTGACGCATCGCGTAGCGCTGACGCGATCAGCGCTGACGCATCGTGTAGCGCTGACGCATAATAGATGCGACTTATAGGGCGAAGCGGCTTATTTATGGATTTTTACAAATTATTCCCAATAATTGGACAAAGCGGCTTGTACACAGAAGCGTCTTTTCCGCCGAAAAGTACGGCAGACAAATCAGTCACAAGAGAAGAAGTTATACATGTGTGATTGGGATCCGATACATTCAGCCGGCATGTTCTGACAGTCTACAGTCAGTTTGATTTCTGCTTACCCTGAAGTGTTGCACGATAAGATGCAGTATGTGAACAAGCTGTGGCACGGTGTGTCCTTCCTCCACAATGATTTTGCGAGTCCAGTGAGTCAACATCTGGTGGCCGTCCTCCATGCGAGCAGGCACAGCTGGAGTGAGGATGGCCATGGCCTGGCGAACAATGGCCCGGGCTTCCATTGTGTGGGCCTTCAACAGGCTGTGGAAGACCTGAACAGAGCAGCCAGAAACTAATTCA
>JBBPBX010013431.1:0-11146 GCA_038048925.1 Garcialebias charrua
TCAACGTCTCCTGGGTTCCGCTTGGTCATCAGAAAATATGTCAGCTCCTGGCCTCTGACTTCAAGATAAGCTTATTCCAGGAAGGAATAAACAAAGTTTTGAGCTTACGCTCGTTAGAAATGGATTCATAACAGCATGTTATACAATCCTTAGCTGAATGACTGTCCTTGGCGGGTGACAGGCATTCATTCAGCTCTTTGGGACGTCTCCATGTCTTGAAGTTCCCAGAAACTCTTAGGAACTAACTCGTTCCTTCAAAACTCTGAAGCGTTCACGGAAGCAAACGCTTTTACTCCAAAAATGTTGAGATTAGAACACACTTTCCTCATTGGTCCGTGGGCCAAGAGGAGTGTGAAAACGTGAAGTGGAAACTCAAGGTTGACAGCAAGTCTGCTTAGATAACAAAGAGGAATGTTTTGGAAAAGTGTCTGAAAGAGAGGAGACATCTCGACGCTAACGAGAATTTTAGCTGAACTCAACAAAAACAACTCCTGAGCAAGTCAATCTGACACCTCATTCAACTTTGTCATAGATATTTTGAGTAGACACTTTCATTTGGTCAAGCAACACAGTAATACTACATATTAAAAGAATAACAGCATATAACATATATCATGAAAATGACAAAAGTTATTCTTTTGATTACATTAGAATAAAATCAAAGATAGAAATAGTCTCTTTTGGTGACTATGTGACTAATTTGTAGTAAATATCTTGCTTTACTGAGAGGTCAGTAAAGGTCATCTCTGGAACAGTTCAAAAGTACACAGGTGTATCAAAGTGGACACGGTCATGTCCACTACACTATATAAACAGAAAGAATAAAAAGGGGAGGTGTAGCTTTGTACATAAATAATGAACTAAAATACAAGGCTGTAGAAAATATGTCAGTGTCAGTTGATGATACAACGGAATGCATTACTATTGAAATCCAGTTTGAGAAGCAGAAAAATATCATAGTCAGTTGTGTGTACAGAGCACCAGCATCTGACACTGAAGGCTTTACAAATTACATGGAAACACGGTTTGCTAAAATTTATCAAAAGGTTATTTTCATCTGTGGAGAATTTAATATAGACATATTGAATCCTAACAAGGGTAAAAGTGCAGAAAAATGTATTGACACTATGCACAGTTTAGGTTTATGTCCACTAGGGCTGGGCGATATGGAAAAAAAATCATATATCACGATATGGACTTTTTTATATCACGATAACGATATATATCACGATATAAAAAAAAAAACTTTGGTCCAAATTTTTCCTGTACACACACACACATCGTGTTGTATATATACAACACGATGTGTGTGTGTGTACAGGAAAAATTTGGACCAAAGTTTTTATTTTATTTTTTATTTTATTTTACTACAGATACAGTTACAATTATAAGAATGTGAACAAAAAGAACAAGGAAATTTGGACCAAAGTAGAAACTTTGGTCCAACTTTGGACCTACTTTGGTCCAAATTTTTCCTGCAGGTGGCGGTAAAACAACGGCTGCTAATAAAACCCACGAAGAAGAAATCCGCTCTGACTGGAATCTGGAGTAAACAAGGCAAAGAAACAGAAAAGAGAAAACGTTGCGTTTGATTCCGGTTCTGTTGTGTCTCTGGTCTGTTTTGTATTGGTTAACTGGACCCGAGTTCGGACTCGGTTGGACTTCGTGTCCTCTGGACCCATTTTGTCTCCGAGTTTCAGCGGAGCGAAATAATGGAAGCTAACAAGGTGAGCTTCCCCCTCTTTTTGGTAAAAGTTCTTCTTCTTGGGCTGCCTGCGCAGCTGTTTCTCCATGTTGTGACACCCATAGATATCTGGTGACACCGGCTTCATGCCGGCTGCGTCTCTGTTGAACTCGAGTTTAACAACGTAAAGCATGTGTCGCAAACCCGCGCGTGCGTCAAACATAAAGCAGCGCCGTCATCTCGCAAAACCACAATATGAAGCTTCTTTGCGACCGTTATTTTTTTATTCTTATTTATCACGACAGAGACGATAGAAGGAAAGTAGCACGATAGACACGTTTCTATTGTCCCCACGATATATATCGTCATATCGCACAGCCCTAATCTGCTCATTTCCGAAGATCCCAAAAACCACCTCAAGCGAGCGCATAAACTTTTTGGCGAATTTGAGGAAGTAAATTCGGATTTTGCCGTTTCCATTAAGCTTTTCTGCTGCGATACTTCAAAATGCGCAGCTAGAAACCTTGATGGAAACACGGCTACTGTCTGTGGTTGACTTTAAGAGCGGCTTGAAGACCTTTCTTTTCAACCGAGCATACTCTGCCTCCTCATGATTCTACTTTTGATCTTAGCTGATACTGTTATTGATTTTAATTGTTTTATTATTTGTTTTGTTGACATTTGATTCTGTTGCACCTTGTAGCACTTTGAGATTTTCATTAATGAAAAGTGCGTTATAAATTGAATTCATTATTATTATTATTTATTCATTCATTCAACTTATTTAAACAGATAAGTCACATTGAGCCTCAAAGACATTTACAAGTGAGATCTGTTGGACAGACAATAAAAGTGGTGAAAAATGACACATGGGGTTTGGAGACAAAAAAATTCCTGACACGTTTTTGACCTCTGTTTGAAGGTCAAAAATGTGGTAATGAAAAAAGTCTCTCACACAAGCACATAGTGACGCTGACATTACGCAGAGGGCGGGGGACTCGCCGTTGAGCAGCCAGCTCATAGATCTGTGCACACTCATGCGGGGAGGAGCTGCCAAGGACGGCCAGAGGCGAATAGTCCTGAAATGATGACAGAATGTTTATTCAGCTGGGCTCCTCTAAAAAGTTTGTGGAATTCCTCAGTAGCAGGTTTGGGAGGGGGATAAGAGCATCAAGTTTACAAAACTTTGCAGGCGTGTTGAGATAAGACGGCCTGTCAAGACCAGTCAGGAGACAAATGTCAGATAAACATGATTGTT
Organism: Garcialebias charrua; assembly: GCA_038048925.1. Lineage (NCBI taxonomy): Eukaryota > Metazoa > Chordata > Actinopteri > Cyprinodontiformes > Rivulidae > Garcialebias > Garcialebias charrua. The sequence continues at coordinate 2,943 of JBBPBX010013431.1, forward strand.
TTGGGGAGAGGCAGAACTTTAATGACATCTACCTTCGGTCTGTGTCGCATCAAGTTTACAAAACTTTGCAGGCGTGTTGAGATAAGACGGCCTGTCAAGACCAGTCAGGAGACAAATGTCAGATAAACATGATTGTTTTGGGGAGAGGCAGAACTTTAATGACATCTACCTTCGGTCTGTGTCGATACACTCACTTCCAAAATGTCCAAATTAAAATGACCACACCAATGGAACGTGCCTTAGAAAATCCCGAGATCTAATCCATTCAGACAAAAGTCTTGGTTTTCGAGACATGAACCAAGCCATCATGTAAGGCATGCAGCCTGACCAGGACCAGATTTGTTGCCGACATCTTCCTTTTGTGTTGCTAGACCAGGAACCAGTCAAATCCAAAAAGCAGGAACCATCCATCCATCCATCTTCTTCCGCTTATCCGGGGTCGGGTCGCGGGGGTAGCAGCCTAAGTAGGGAGGCCCAGACTTCCCTCTCCCCAGCCACTTGGAGCAGCTCCTCCGGGGGAATCCCAAGGCGTTCCCAGGCCAGCCGAGAAACATAGTCCCTCCAGCGTGTCCTGGGTCTTCCTCTGGGTCTCCTCCCGGTGGGACATGCCCGGAACACCTCACCAGGGAGGCGTCCAGGAGGCATCCTAACCAGATGCCCGAGCCACCTCAACTGGCTCCTCTCGATGTGGAGAAGCAGCGGCTCTACTCCGAGTCCCTCCCGGATGACTGAGCTTCTCACCCTATCTCTAAGGGCAGCACGGTGGCACAACTGGTAGAGCTGCTGCCTCTCAGCGAGAAGGTTGCCGGTTCAAATCCCGGTCCGGGGCCTTTCTGGGTGGAGTTTGCATGTTCTCCCCGTGCATGCGTGGGTTTCCTCCGGGTACTCCGGTTTCCTCCCACAGACCAAAAAACATGCTTGTTAGGCTGATTGGTGACTCTAAATTGACCCTAGGTGTGAGTGTGAGAGTGGATGGTTGTTTGGTGTGAGTGAGACAGGTCCCTCTTGTAAATGAGTCCCCGTGACTCAACGAGGCTAGCCTGTATAAATAAAGGTTGAATGAATGAATGAATCTCTAAGGGAGAGTCCAGCCACCCTGCGGAGAAAACTCATTTCAGCCGCTATCCGAGATCTTGTTCTTTCGGTCATAACCCAAAGCTCATGACCATAGATGAGGGTGGGAACGTAGATCGATCGGTAAATTGAGAGCTTTGCCTTTCGACTCAGCTCTCTTCACCACGACAGACCGGTACAGCGCCCGCTTCACTGCGGACGCTGCACCTATCCGCCTATCGATCTCACGCTCCAGTTTTCCCTCATTCGTGAACAAGACCCCGAGATACTTAAACTCCTCCACTTGGGGCAGGACCTCCTCCCCGACCCGGAGAGGGCATGCTACCCTTTTCCGGCTCAAGACCATGGCCTCGGATTTGGAGGAACTGATCCTCATCCCGGCCGCATCACACTCGGCTGCAAACCGCTCCAGTGAAAGTTGTAAATCACGAACTGATGAAGCCAGTAGGACCACATCATCTGCAAAAAACAGAGAAGCGATTCTAAGGCCACCAAAACGGATCCTCTCAACACCTTGGCTGCGCCTAGAAATTCTGTCCATAAAAGTTATGAACAGAATCGGTGACAAAGGGCAACCTTGGCGGAGTCCAACTCTCACCGGAAACGAGCCTGACTTACTGCCGGCAATGCGGACCAAGCTCTGACACCGGTCGTACAGGGACCTAACAGCCCTTATCAAAGGGCCTGGTACCCCATACTCCCGGAGTACCCCACAGAACCCCCCGAGGGACGCGGTCGAATGCCTTCTCCAAGTCCACAAAGCACATGTAAACTGGTTGGGCAAACTCCCACGCACCCTCCAGGACCCTGCTGAGGGTGTAGAGCTGGTCCAGTGTTCCACGACCAGGACGAAAACCACATTGCTCCTCCTGGATCCGAGGTTCGACTATCCGACGGACCCTCCTCTCCAGAACCCCTGAATAGACCTTACCAGGGAGGCTTAAGAGTGTGATCCCCCTATAGTTGGAACACACCCTACGGTCCCCCTTTTTGAATAGGGGAACCACCACCCCAGTCTGCCAATCCAAGGGAACTGCCCCCGATGTCCACGCGATATTGCAGAGTCGCGTAAGCCAACACAACCCCACAACATCCAGAGCCCTAAGGAACTCCGGGCGAATCTCATCCACCCCCGGAGCCTTGCCACCGCAGAGCTTTTTAACCACCTCGGCGACCTCAGCACCAGAGATCGGAGAACCCGACCCAAAGTCCCCAGGCTCTGCTTCCTCAGTGGAAGACGTGCCAGTAGGATTGAGGAGGTCTTCGAAGTATTCCGCCCACCGACTCACAACATCCCGAGTTGAGGTCAGCAGCACGCCACCTCCACCATAAATGGTGTTGGTCTCGTACCTCTTTCCCCCCCTGAGACGCCGGATGGTGGACCAGAATCGCCTCGAAGCCGTACGGAAGTCATTCTCCATGGCCTCTCCGAACTCCTCCCACGCCCGAGTTTTTGCCTCAGCAACCACCCGAGCCGCATGCCGCTTGGACTGCCGGTACCTATCAGCTGCTTCCGGGGTCCCACAAGCCAAAAAGGCCCAATAGGACTCCTTCTTCAGCCTGACAGCATCCCTCACTGCCGGTGTCCACCACCGGGTTCGAGGGTTGCCACCACGACAGGCACCAACAACCTTGCGGCCACAGCTCCGATAAGCTGCCTCGACAATAGAGGCGCGGAACACGGCCCACTCGGACTCCATGTCCCCCGCCTCCCTCGGAACGTGTTCAAAGCTCTCCCGGAGGTGGGAGTTAAAGCTCCGTCTTACGGGAGACTCTGCCAGACGTTCCCAGCAGACCCTCACAATACGTTTGGGTCTGCCAGGTCTGACCGGCATCCTCCCCCACCATCGGAGCCAACTCACCACCAGGTAGTGGTCAGTTGACAGCTCCGCCCCTCTCTTCACCCGAGTGTCCAAGACATGCGGCCGCAGATCAGATGAGACGACAACAAAGTCGATCATCGAACTGCGACCTAGGGTGTCCTGGTGCCAAGAGCACATATGGACACCCTTATGCTTAAACATGGTGTTCGTTATGGACAATCCATGACGAGCACAGAAGTCCAATAACAGAACACCACTCTGGTTCAGATCAGGGGGGCCGTTCCTCCCAACCACACCCCTCCAGGTCTCACTGTCATTGCCCACGTGAGCGTTGAAGTCCCCCAGTAGAACAAGGGAGTCCCCAGGAGGCGCACTCTCCAATACCCCCTCCAAGGACTCCAAAAAGGGTGGGTAGTCTGAGCTGCCGTTTGGTGCATAGGCACAAACAACAGTCAGAGCCCGTCCCCCCACACGTAGGCGAAGGGAGGCTACCCTCTCGTTCACCGGGGTGAACCCCAACGTACAGGCACCAAGATGGGGGGCAACCAGTATGCCCACTCCTGCTCGGCGCCTCTCACCAGGGGCAACTCCAGAGTGGAAGAGTGTCCAACCCCTCTCAAGGAAACTGGTTCCAGAGCCAGAGCCATGCGTTGAGGTGAGTCCGACTATTTCTAGTCGGAACCTCTCAACCTCACACACTAGCTCAGGCTCCTTCCCCACCAGAGAGGTGACATTCCATGTCCCAATGGCCAGCTTCTGTAGCCGAGGATCAGACCGCCAGGGTCCCCGCCCTCGGCCACCACCCATCTCACATTGCACCCGACCCCTTTGGCCCCTCCCACAGGTGGTGAGCCCATGGGAAGGGAAAAGCAGGAACCAGTTATCATAAATCCAATTAAATATGTGTCCTTAAAATCCACAGATGACAGCAGAGACACGTCATCAAGTCTTCCAAGTTGTTGAGATATCCAGCTGTGTACATGCCAACAGGGCAAATTGGCTCATCTACATCCTGTCTTCTTGTTGAAGAAATGTTATCAGTTGTGTTGAGGGACCAACTGACCAAATTGAAGTCCATAGTTATGATTCAGAAGATTTTGTAGAAGAGAGGCTCTCAGACAGTTTCACAGACAAGACAAAGCAAAAGCAAAGCGGAGACCGAGAGGAGACGTCCGCCCTTGAGAAGAGCAAGTGTTGAATGATGATTCAATTCTGAGTTACGTACTTGAAAGCAGGCATCTAGAAACCAGGAGAGAAAATGGCCCGCTACTAATGTTGAAGAATTTTATTTAACTTGGAAAGATAGTCTGCTCACATAAAAGAAAGCTTTCCAATAAGCTAGAACTTTTTATTACTAATCTTTAATAGATGAGAATAAAAACAACACTAGGTTTCTGTTTACTGCTATTGCTAGACTAATTAAAAGTCCCATCTCTGTTGAACCATGTATCCCTACAACTATAAGTAGTGATGACTTCATGAGATTCTTTATAAATAAAATTATTTCAATTACAGAGAAAATTCAAACAATCCTTCCTTTTGCTACCTAGTCCCCTGTCAAATCTTTTCATTGACCCTTTATTTTTCCCAGGTTATTCTCATTGAGCCACGAGAACTAATTTTCAAGAGAGACATGTTTAGGGAGCAGATGGGGCTTAAGGGCCTTGCTCAGGGGCCCAGAGTGGGGTAAATCAATCAATCAATCAACTTTATTTGTATAGCACATTTCAAAAACCATAAGGTTAACCAAAGTGCTGTACAATAACATAAAAGACAAGTCAAGTAAAATGATAAAAAACATACAAAAAATAAAAATACATGTACCAGTCTTTCTGCAGGTGTGTTAAAATGCCATAAAAATAAGATCATGTGTTAAAATGCTAGGCATAAAAGTGTGTTTTTAAAAGGGATTTAAAAACAGGAAGAGAGGAGGCCTGTCTGACACTCAACGGTAAGTTGTTCCACAGCCTGGGAGCAACAACAGAAAATCACCTCTGAGATTCAGCCTAGTTTTGGGGACTGTCAGTAGCAACTGATCAGCTGATCGTAGGGATCGAGGAGGGCAGTAAGGCTGAAGCAGCTCAGACAAATATGGTGGGGCAAGGTTGTTCAGACATTTAAAAACAAACAGCAAAAGTTTAAAATGAATTCTGTAGTGCACAGGGAGCCAGTGAAGGGACGCCAGGATGGGAGTGATGTGCTCACGCCTACGGGTCTGAGTTAACAGGCGAGCAGCAGAGTTCTGCACGAGCTGCAGACGGAAGAGAGAGGTCTGGCTGATGCCTACATACAGTGCATTACAGTAATCAAGACGAGATGTAATAAAAGCGTGCATTAATTTTTCCAAGTCAGGTCTAGATAAGATTGGTTTCACTTTTGCAATTTGTCGAAGTTGATAAAAACTTTTCTGAACAACACTGCTGATCTGTTTATCAAATTTAAAATCAGACTCAAACTTCACAGTCCGTGAGATAAAATGACAGTGAGCCAAGGTCTATGCTGGAAGAAGGACAGCAACTCGATCTAAAAATCATGACTTCAGTCTTGTTCTCGTTTAGACTAAGGAAGTTTAGAGAAAACCATGCCTTAACATCGTTAAGGCAGTGTGTAAGTTTCTGGAGTGTATTGTTTTGTGCCAGGGGAAGATAAATCTGGCAATCATCAGCATAGAAATAAAAGCTATCCCATGTTTCCTAAAAATTGAGCCGAGGGAGAGTAAATAAAGAGCAAATAAAAGAGGGCCAAGGATAGAGCCCTGGGGTACGCCATGTGGAAGAGGAGCAGTGGAAGACATAAAATTGTCAATTTTTACACAAAAACTCCTATTGGCTAAATAGGACCTAAACCAATTGAGGGCGACACCCCTGATGCCCACACACAGTGCTCAAGACGAGAGATTAAAACCCTGTGGTCAACAGTGTCAAATGCAGCAGACAAATCTAAAAGCAATAAAACAACAAACTTTCCTGAATCTGTTAAAAGAAAAATGTCATTTGAAACCCTCAGAAGTGCACTCTCTGTACTGTGGCGGGCTTTAAATCCAGACTGAAATGGCTCAGTGATACCATTGTCCTCTAAGAATGGTACCAGCTGGTTAATAATAATAATAATAATAATAAATTCAATTTATACCGCACTTTTCATTAATAAAAATCTCAAAGTGCTACAACAATAAAACAAGTGATAAAATCAAGTAAAATCAATAATGATATCAACTAAGATTAAAGACAGAATCATGTGGAGGCAGAATAGGCCTGCTTAAAAAATAAATAAATAAAACAAGTAATAAAATCAAGTAAAATCAATAATACTATCAACCAAGATCAAAGATAAAATCATGTGGAGGCAGAATAGGCTTGCTTAAAAAGAAAAGTCTTTAAGCCGTTTTTGAAGTCAACCAGTGACAACCTTCTCTAACAGTTTAGAAATAAAAGGAAGATTAGAGATGGGCCTGAAGTTAGAGCAGAGAGAGGGGTCAAGGCCTGTTTTTTTAAGTAGAGGGCGTACAAATGCATGTTTAAAAACCTCCGGTACCATACCAGAGGAAAGACTGGTATTAATAATCTGGAGTACACTTGGTCCTATTGTATAAAATACCTCCTTAAACAAGCGAGGTGGAATGGAATCTGCGGGTGGTGAATGAGGGTGGAGGCAGGTGTGGGTGTTTCACCTTTTCCACCCACATTTTTTGATGTTGTCAGTACCGGGGCTTGAACCGGCAATCTTCAGATCACAGGCCCACCGTCTCTAACCTCTGTGCCACCACTCCCCAAATGTCAACTTTAGGAACTAGAGCCTGATTTGTGTTTGGACTGTTTTTGTCCTGTTGAGCTCTGTGAAGTGTCAAAAATAATAGCCTCATCCAAACCATTCATATCTGCTAGATCCCATCCCAACCAGCAGTGCTGGGCAACGCTAATTAAAAAATTAGTTCCACAATTTCTAAAACTCTTATTAATTTTTTTAGGTCCACAATTTCAAAAGCACAAATGTCTTATGAAAATTAGGGGAAGCTAATCTAATCCGCTATTTATATATTTATATATTATATGGGTGATTCTTTTTTTGCGGCAACATTTTGGCTTCAGGACTTTTGAAAATAAAAAGTCAAAGTCAAAGTCAAAGTCAACTTTATTGTCAGAACTGCAATATGTACAGGACATACACAGGACCGAAATTGCATTTCTCTCAGTCCCTCGGTGCAACAGTAACCATCTAAACACTAAACACTAAAACATTTAATACACATAAGCATAAAATAGTAAAAAAGTGTAACACTGTCCTGAGTTTTTTCATAATAGTATAAAAGTATGAAAATTAACACCAACACTGAAACACCAAACACCCCTAAAACACCAAACACCCAATGAACATAAGCATAAAATGAAATAATAAAAGTGTAATACTGTCCTGAGTTTTTGCATAGTAGTATAAAAAGTATAAAAAGTATATCTATAAAATAAACTGAAGGTTCTAGCATTGACATTTGCAAAGAGTGGCACAGCAGCATATAAGTTAATGTACACAGTATATGTATGAGGTAGTTGATGTTGGTATAGAGGCAAAGTGGCATATGCAGTGAGGCACATAAGGCACATTTGGCATCCTTAGATAAGGCTAGTCAGAGAATGCTGTATATGTATCTGCAGTAGTGTAGATAAAAGTAGTGTAAATGTAAACAGTAGTAATAAATGTAAAGCAGTAGTAATAAATGTAAACAGTATTAATAAATGTAAACAGTAGTAATAAATGTAAACAGTATTAATAAATGTAAACAGTGAATGTAAACAGTAGTATGACTATAGGCAGTAATGTAATACAAACATTAGTGCAAATATGAGAAGTAGTGCAAACTGAATGAACACAGAGTAATAAAAAAAAAGAGTAATATTTTAAGTTTTAAATATTTTGTTACATCACTGACATGTTTAGCAATAAGAAATGAATAATGGTCAAGCTCAGGGCTGGATAATTTAATAATTACAGGTAGTTTTTTTCACCATCGTCTCTAAATATGTTCCACCCTGTTGGGGACATTTACATATAGACCACAAATAGCTAAACATGTAAATATTGATAAATAATAACTTTTTCTTAAAAAGAGTATGTCCCTTTTACTATATAATATGTTTTATTCTTGAAATTGTAAAATATCATGTAGTTTCAAATCATTTATGTCAGTATTGTAAAAAAAATGTTATTTTTTTTACTCATTGTTACTGACAGCATAGAAAATATTGGTGATTTAAAAAACTTATACCTATATGTGCATTTAATTGTCTTCAATTCCCATCATAGCACAGAAAG
>JBBPBX010013431.1:11356-31110 GCA_038048925.1 Garcialebias charrua
TGCAATATTTGCACTACACTGCCAACTGAAAAGTAACAAAAATGATCCTAAAAGGATGAAATTACAAAAATCAAAGGATTTATTGACTCGCTGGGCGACCCCTGAAAAGGGAAAAGCCGAAAGAAGAAGAAGAAGAAGAAGAGGAAGAAGAAAGGATTTATTTGATACTTTACGTACATATATTCTATCCGGCCACGAAATTAACAAAAAATAGAATGATCTCTTAATCCCTAAAACCACTTTTAAATCTCAAATACACGGGTGTGTCGCCACCGCATTTATACATAAAAGTAACCCAAATACATAAAAATAACGACTCGCCGTCGAATGGTCGACACAAAACACACAATAAAATCATCCGGCCACGTTAATTTGGCTTGAAACAGCGGGGTTCTCTACGGATTTATCCATTAGTAACCCAGCAACCAACCAGCTAGCCACAGAGTTAGCGTCTATAGGTAGTCAACAGATTTAATGAAAAGTAACTAAAATACATAAAAATAACGACTCACCGTCGAATGGTCGACACAAAACACACAATAAAATCATCCGGCCACGTTAATTTGGCTTGAAACAGCGGGGTTCTCTACGGATTTATCCATTAGTAACCCAGCAACCAACCAGCTAGCCACAGAGTTAGCGTCTATAGGTAGTCAACAGATTTAATGAAAAGTAACTAAAATACATAAAAATAACGACTCACCGTCGAATGGTCGACACAAAACACACAATAAAATCCTCCGGCCACGTTAATTTGGCTTGAAACAGCGGGGTTCTCTGCGGATTTATCCAAGTACCCAGCAGCACAAACAGCTAGCCACAGAATTAGCCCCTGAGTTCACCTCTAACCCGGAAGATGTCAAGATGGAATAGTCCATTTTTAGTAGGGGGATAAAGAAATCGACCGTTTTTTTATTGCGTATTTAATGATCGTTTTCATCGTAACTATAATTATTTTTATGTTAAATGTACATTAACAAGCAGGATCAATGTTAGGGATGTAGGTGACTGGCCGGGGCGCGGCGGGGCCGGGGCCCCATGCTGATGGGATCCCCAGGCAACGGCATCATTTACCTACATGGTAGATCCGAGTCTGTTCTCCGCTCTGCCCCCCTCCCCCCTCAAACCCTTCCTCCACTCTGCTCTTACGGTGGGGAAAAAGGTAAAACAAGCAGCATAAGAGCTTATAAATAAGTTTATTGGTTTTTACTGATAGATAATTAGTTATTAGCGGTACTGCATTTTAAATAAAAATAGCACAAATCTGCTTATGAATTATAAAAGTTAGTCAATCCACAAAAACGCTGACAAAAAGTTTAGGTCCACTGTAAGCGGATTAGCGCTTTAGCTTCACCCCCCTCTCAAAAGGAAGGAAGGAAGGAAGCTGTGTATGTTAAGAGAGAAAAACCTTCTCTTAACAGAGGAGGAGGTCTGAGATTTCAACTTTCTAAGACTTATAACTCAGTTTTGGATTTGATTCCGAAACGTTTCACACTGGATGGGAGCAGGGATGTCTTGTCTGTAAATTAGACTAACAAAGTTCTCTGAGTAGCCTCTGTTGTTGTTTGGGAGGTGTTTTTTGTCAATTTACATACAGTTTTGTGTCTTCTACCAGAGACCTCAAGGGAACCTCCTACTGTTAAGGTGTGATCTTTCAATTTACATGTATGTGTTACAAACCCCCTTCAGTTAAGCTGTGATGTGTTGTTTTGTCAATTTAAATAGAATGGGCATGTTAGGTATTTTGTGGTGTTATTTCAGTTTCCAATTTCATATGTTGGTGCGTGGCTTGTCAGCCTGTATAAAACTTCTCGTTCTCACAGCTTCCATTCATTCAGAATTGAAAAAGACTTCTGGACAGAAGTCGAAACGTTTTCTGCAACAAATAAAGTCCAGTTGATCTTGTATTGAATGCCTTTTTTGATTTTATCATGTCCTGGATGACTGAGAATCTTCACCAGCAAAATCCAGAATATAATTCAAAATCCTTCTTCTAACCTACAATGCTCTCAACTACCTAGCTCCATCTTATATTACAGATCTTATTGTTCCTTATTTTCCTAAGACAGCACATGGCTCTCAGAATGAATGTTTACTTGTGGCTCCTAGAAATTCCACAACCAGAACGGGAGGCAGAGCTTTCAGTTGTCAGGCTCCTCTCTTGTGGAACCAACGTCCAATTTCTGTCGGTGAGGCTGACACATTATCTAGTTTTAAAACTAGGCTTAAGTCTCTCCTTTTTGATTAATCCTATTGTTAGGGTTGGCTTGGGATTCCTGAGCTGTCCTGACATGATGCTCTGTTCCCTTGTCTGTTTTCTTTGTGTTTCCATGTCTTCAACTTTTCTGTTTCTTGTGCTTTTTTTTTATTCTGTTAGACTCATGAATAAATAAACAATAAGAATAAACACTGTGAAATATCACATCATGCTGATGCTGATCTGTTTTCTTGTTGCTGTGTTCATCTGTGACCATCTGCTCATACAGACTCATGTTCGTGCTGCTGTTTATAATGATGTTTTTCCACTATATTAGGGCTTAGTGTATTACTAGTTGATGTTTTTCTTAGTTAATTCTAGATGTTATTACTGTTTTTCTCTTGCATTTGTTGTTGGATGTAACTGGGACCCCGTGTACATAATCTCGTTTTCATCACATGTACCACATGCGGTGCAAATGACAATAAAGACTCTCTGACTCTTTGTCTCTGTTGTCATTTTCTCACTCACTCCTCGGTCTGCCTCTCTAGCCTTTAGTCATTCAGACCTGTCCCTAATCAGTTACCTGTCCAGCTGCACTCATTAACACTCTTCCTCTGCTGTATTTAAACTCCTTCCATCCACCTCCAAACCGTCCGATCATTGTTCTGTTTTTTGCAGACATCTCAGTCCTCCTCTGACGTCCCGTTTCCATCCTGCTTCCGTCCTTTGGATGATCTGCTCTGTGTTTTGCTCGCTGTTTCACCAGAGTAAGTTTTGCTGCCTCAACAGCATTTTGTTTTGTTGTTTAAATGAATTTATTTTATTTTAAACTCCTGCCTTGCTCGCCTGCCTGCATATGGGTTCAAAACCTGAGGATTGTAACATAATGACGGGACCTGAAACTGAACCCAGCAGGATGATCACTTTGTTTGAGTTTTTGGCCCATGAAGCGGACAAGACTGCCCAGAAGGACAGAGAGAGGAAGGAGAGGAACAATCCTTTTTGGGGAACTCGTCTGGCTATCAAGCCTAGGTCTTCAGTCTCACAGCCTCTCCATCCCTCTCCGCCTCGCCTCACTGCTGCACCTTGCTGCCCACCTCCTCCTCACTCTTTACCTGGCTGCCCCAAGCAATCGTCGTAGAGAGGGGGGCGAACCGCTGGTCCTCCCCGAGCCCAGCGCAAGAAGGAGAGAACCTCGTGACAACAAGAACAGCCCAACTTTCGCTCGTTGGTGGAGCGAGGGGGGAAGTCGCTGGGGGAGAGGAACTCATGACCCCAATTGCTGGAGGAGCTGGAATGTTGGCAGGCTTTTTTGGTGGCAATGTACCTAGGTCCGCCCAGCCACGAGGAGGTCCAAGCAGACACTTCTCACTCCTGCCTGCCTGAGGATTTCCCTTCTGCAGAGCTTCTGGCCCCGTTTACTGCTGCAGTCCTGGTCCTGGGTCCTGACTCATTATGCAGACCCCTCGCCCGACTCATCGGCTGCTGATTCTGTCTTTGTCCCTGCAGCAGCTGAACCCAGGCCCAGCTTCCAGACTGTAGAACCCCGTCCTGGCCCCATTACACCCTTCCCCAAGCTCTGGTCCTTCTCTGGACAGTCTCTGGGCCATCCGCCTGAACTCTGGTCTCACTCTGGACGGTCTCCGGGCCGCCCGCCTGAACGTCTGGTCCTGCTTGGGACAGTCTCCCGACTGTCCACCTGTTGACCTGTTTTCTTTGAATGATGTCTAGGGCTGTTCATAGAAAGTTTGTTTTGTTTATATTTGCTCACAGGTTTAGTCCTACCAGTTTTTTGTTTGGATCTTTGTATGACCTCCATCCTTGTGTTTCCCCCTTTCTCCCACCCGTGCTGTTTTTTTTCTGTGCTGTGGTCCTAGGGGATGTCAGGAGCCGTCCCTTGAGAAGGAGGTTATGACATGATGGTCTGTTCCCTTGTCTGTTTTCTTTGTGTTTCCATGTCTTCAACTTTTGTTTCTTATACTTTGTCAATCTTGTTCTTTGTCTCTGTTGTTATTTTCTCACTCACTCCTCATTCTGCCGCTCTAGCCTTTAATCATTCACACATGTCCCTAATCAGTTACCTATCCAGCTGCACTCATTAACACTCTTCCTCTAATGTTTTTAAACTCCTTCCATCCACCTCCAAACCATCCGATCATTGTTTTGTTTTGCTCTGCTTACACAGACTACATGGTCCTCCTGTCTCTGTTCTCATCCGAGTCTGTACTCGTCCTGTTTATGCCTGCCTGTTGCTGTTTTTGTCTTTTGCTCCATGCCAGCATTTTGTTTCTGTTGTTTACAATAAATTATTTTTATTTTAAACTCCTGCCTAGTTCACATGCCTGCAAATGGGTCAAAAACACAAGGATTGTGTTATGTCCCTTAGTTCTGCTGCTATAGGCTAGACTGCTGGAAGACAAACTAACCACACTTTTTTACTCTGCTACTGTCTTTACTTACTCTGCTCAACCTGTTTTCTATTTGTATTTATTTTTTTATCCTTAACGTGTTTTTTGTCTTTCAGGTACACCTGGACCTATATCTAGACTTACCATTCTCTGTTTGTTTGTCTCTCCTTTCTGTCCTCTCAACCAGCCGGTCAAAGCAGATGGCTGCTTGTCCTGAGCCTGGTTCTGCTGGAGGTTTCTTCCTTTTAATAGGGAGTTTTTCCTTTCCACTGTTGCCACTGTGCTTGCTCAGGATGGGAGACTGTAACAAAACCACGATTTAACTTGTCTGCTGGATTCCTTAGATTCCTTAGATTGAAAACTTTACTAATTGGCTTTTCTATGTATGTGAATGCTCTTGTAAAGTGCCTTGAGACAACTTTGTTGTGATTTGGCGCTATATAAATAAAATGAATTGAATTGGTGATCAGTAGACAACTCAGCTCCTCTCTTCACCTGAGTGTCCAAAACAAATGGCCAAAAATCAGATGACATGACTATGAAATCAATCATCGATCTACAACCTAGGGCATCCTGGTGCCAAGTTCAATTATAGACACCCTTATGTTTGAACATGGTGTTCGTGATGGACAAACTATGACTGGCACAGAAGTTCAACAACAGAATACTGCTAGGGTTCAGATCAGAGAGGCTTTTCCTCCCAATCATGCCCCTCCAGGTCACACTGTCATTACACACGTGGGTATTGACGTCCCCCAGCAGAATAAAGGAGTCCCCAGCTGGCTCACCTTCCAGCACCCCTGCCAAGGACTCCAAGAAGGATGGATATTCTGAACTGCAGTTCAGTGCATAGGTACATACCATATCATACCATACCATTTTATTTATAAAGCACTTAAAACTGTGACAAGGCCAACCAAAGTGCAGTAACAAACAAACAAACAACAGGCACACAAACAACAGGCAACACTTAAGGGCGAGGCATAGCTCTGCGCTAGCGCGAGCGCGAGGCCACGCGGTGCCACGCTTGAGCGAGCACCGCGGCACAAGCCTTTGAACGCTCGCGCGAACGCGCCAAGCTCAAATTTTACGACCGCTCACGCGCGTGCGGTGTCTCTCAATAAACTGCCCTGGTGGCGGACTGTTTTGTGTGACACACAAATGAATTAAATTCCTCTTCTTCATCGCTGATCTGGACTTTTCTTTTGTTTTTTTGCCAAAAGTCAAGTGATCGCTTGAAGCGGTCACCATTCACTTCCTCCTCCGATGAGGAGGAATGAATGAACTTGTTCTCAGACCCGACCTGTCAATCAAATCAGTAGGCTGTCAGCAAATGACCAATCAGCGACCTCAATTTGTCCCGTAGCTAAACGCTCCGCCCTGCTTCTGCTCAAATGACATCAAGTATTTGGAGCGAAAACGTTGGAGCCACAGGCTGCTTCACGCTGTGCTCTGCTGTGAACCCCCCACGCGCAGTGCGCGCGCGTGGCGCGGTCCAGCGCGGAGCTCTGCCTCGCCCTTACGGCAACATACAAAATGAAGTAAAAAACAGAATATAGACATAAAATCATTGCATCTGAACTGTGAGAAGTAACTGGTCCGCTGACCTCAGAGAACGTGGTGGGACATGAGGCTGTGGCAAATCAGAGAGACAGGGGGTGGGACTGTTCAGCGATTTGTAGACATACAGGAAAATGCTGAACTGGATTCGTAGATGAACCGGTAGCCAGTGCAGGGAGGCCAAGACTTGTGTAATGTGCTCTCTTTTAACTGTACTGGTTAAAAATCGAGCTGCTGCATTCTGAACCAGTTGTAATCGTGCAATGGTGGTCTGACTGATACCAAACAGGAGTGAATTGCAGTAATCAAACCTAGATGTAATCCATGCGTGTATTACTGTCTCCAGGTTATTTATTGAAAATATGGGCTTCAGGTTAGACAGTCGCCTCAGCTGGAAAAAACAGGATTTAACAATCATGTTTACATGACTGTTGAGTTTCATGGAAGGATCCATTATCACTCCCAGATTTGTGAGTTTCTGTTTTTCTGACAGGGCTAGAGCCGAAAGGTTGATGCAGTGGTTCATGATTGTGTCGTTAGGAGGGAACAACTTCGCTTCAGACTTCTTTTCATTGAAGCTTAAGAAATTTAAAGCCGTCCAGTCCCTGATGTCAGCCAGGCAGTCGAGCAATGGTTGAATAGAGCATGTACCATTTTGTCTTAGAGGGAAGTCAATTTGACAGTCATCGGCATAGAACTGAAAAGTTATGTTGTGTTTCCAGAAAATAGCACCAAGTGGCAGTAGGTACAAGGAGAACAGGATAGGACCCAGGGTGGACCCCTGCGGAATCCCCATTTAAGTGCTGCCACTGCAGAACTAAAATCATTGATGGAAACACAAAAGGATCTGTCAGAGAGGTAGGATCTGGACCAATTGGGGGCTGACCCTGTGATGCCCACCCACTGCTCCAACCTAGCAATGAGGATCTCATGGTCGATGGTGTCGAAAGCAGATGTAAGGTCCAATAGGACAAGCAGCAAAGAATCACTAGTGTCTGTGGATAGGAAGATGTCATTAAAAACCTTCAGTAGGGCAGTTTCAGTGCTGTGGATAGGTTTAAAGCCAGATTGGAATAACTCAAGGATAGCTCCAGGAAGCGCTTCAACTAGGACTCCACTATTTTTTCCAGAAGTTTAGAAACAAATGGGAGTCTGGAGACAGGCCTGAAGTTGGATACTACTGAAGGGTCAAGGTTTGTTTATTTCAGGAGAGGTTGAACAACAGCATGTTTAAAGATTTTTGGTACCACGCCAGTGGATAAACTGCTATTCACAATAGCAAGAATGAAAGGACTTAGAGTAGGAAAAACCTCCTTTAGTAGCAGAGGGGGTACCAAATCAAGGAGGGAACCAATGGTTTCAAGGACATGATTACCTGCAGTGTTCCCTCAGTGAGAACTGAACTTGGCAAAAGGGCCTTCTCCTACTCTGCTCCTGCTTCCTGCAATATCTTACAAAAAGATCTGAAGCTCTCGGCCTTGACCTCTCTAAATGGCTTTAAGAATCTGTTGGACTCCTGGCAAGAACCAATGCAGACATGTTCCTGTTTTTGATTTTCTACATCTGCCTTATAATGTTTTGCTACTTTGATATCTTTGTTTTAACTTGTTTAAAAAAATCTGTATTCATCTCTTATGTTTGTCTATTGTTTATTGTTTAAGGAAATTCTACTGTTGCTGTTGTGATCATTCTTTAGTTTGTAGACAGGTCTCTCTTGTAAATGAGTCATCGAGGCTCAATGAGATTAACCTGCCTAAATAAAGGTTGAATGAATGAAAAATACAGCAACAGATTGAGGTGGGATGGATGGATCATGAGTTGGAGGAGAAATGAGAGCCCGGGTGGTTGCAATTTTTTCTAAAAAGAAATGTAGGAAGTTCTCGCACAGCTCAGTCGAGGCTTCCAGAGGTGATGGTTCTGTGAGGTGGAGAACAGAGTTTAGGGTACAGAACAGGACTCGTGGATTGTGAGAGTTTGAGGCAATGATATCTGAAAAATATTTAGATTTAGCACTTTTCACTGCTTTCTGATAATGGCGCCAACTCTCTTTTAGCATTTGAAAAGAGACCTGCAGCCTGTCTTTCCTCCATTTGCGCTCCGCCCTCCTGCACTGATGCATAATGGCCTTGGTGACATCATTCAGCCAAGGTTCTGCTCTGAGTTTTGATTTTTATTAGTTTTAACAGGAGTGACATGATCCAGAACCTTAAAGCAGACAGCATTGAACTGAGATGTCAGCTCCTCAGTGGTGGAGAGAAACACCGGGGGCTGAATCATCATTTCAGAGTTGTAAAACATCTATGAAACATGCGGTAGTGAAATGGTTAATGACCCGGCTGTGACGTGCAGGAACAAACAACAGTCAGAGTCCGTCCCCAAACTCGAAGGTGAAGGGACAATTTAGAGTTACCAATTAGCCTAACATTTACCTAATTTCCTGAAATGAATTGCTAAAATTGAATAGTTTTCATTTGATACTATTTCCTATTTTAACATGCAATTCTTGACCTGCCATTGTGTATCTGTTCCTCCTTCTTGTTCCTCTCCAGCCAGCTAGTCAAAGCAGATGGCCGCTTGTCCTGACCCTTTTTCTGCTAATGGTTTCTTTTGCATGAGGGAGTTTTTCCTTTCCACTGTTGCCTTAATGCTTGTTCAAGATGAGAGTTCTGCGATGGAGTTAAATTCAAAGCAGTCTGCTCCTCAGATAAATAGTGTTCACTTATTTTGTATATATGAATGTTTCTGCCCCTCCCTGGGCTGCCACCTTACCGTGGTGGAGGGGTTTGAGTGTCCCAATGATCCTAGGAGCTATGCTGTCAGGGGCTTTATGCCCCTAGTAGGGTCACCCAAGGCAGACAGGTCCTAGGTGAGGGACGAGACAAAGCGCAGCCCACAAGACCCCTTATGATGAGTAATATAAATGGAAACAATGTTCCCTCGCCCGGACGCGGGTCACCGGGGCCCCACTCTGGAGCCAGGCCCGGAGGAGGGGCACGTTGGCGAGCGCCTGGTGGCCGGGCTTTCACCCATGGAGCTCGGCCGGGCACAGCCCGAAGAGGAGACGTGGGTCCCCCTTCCCATAGGCTCACCACCTGTGGGAGGGGCCAAAGGGGTCGGGTGCATTGTGGAATGGGTGGTGGCCGAGGGCGGGGACCCTGGCGGTCTGATCCTCGGCTACAGAAGCTGGCCATTGGGACATGGAATGTCACCTCTCTGGTGGGGAAGGAGCCTGAGCTAGTGTGTGAGGTTGAGAGGTTCCGGCTAGAAATAGTCGGACTCACCTCAACGCATGGCTCTGGCTCTGGAACCAGTTTCCTTGAGAGGGGTTGGACACTCTTCCACTCTGGAGTTGCCCCTGGTGAGAGGCGCCGAGCAGGAGTGGGCATACTTGTTGCCCCCCATCTCGGTGCCTGTACGTTGGGGTTCACCCCGGTGAACGAGAGGGTAGCCTCCCTTCGCCTACGTGTGGGGGGACGGGCTCTGACTGTTGTTTGTGCCTATGCGCCGAACGGCAGCGCAGATTACCCACCCTTTTTGGAGTCCTTGGAGGGGGTATTGGAGGGTGCGCCTCCTGGGGACTCCCTTGTTCTGCTGGGGGACTTCAACGCTCACGTGGGCAATGACAGTGAGACCTGGAGGGGTGTGGTTGGGAGGAACGGCCCCCCTGATCTGAACCCGAGTGGTGTTCTGTTGTTGGACTTCTGTGCTCGTCATGGATTGTCCATAACGAACACCATGTTCAGGCATAAGGGTGTCCATATGTGCTCTTGGCACCAGGACACCCTAGGTCGTAGTTCAATGATCGACTTTGTTGTCGTCTCATCTGATCTGCGGCCGCATGTCCTGGACACTCGGGTGAAGAGAGGGGCGGAGCTGTCAACTGACCACTACCTGGTGGTGAGTTGGCTCCGATGGTGGGGGAGGATGCCGGTCAGACCTGGCAGACCCAAACGTATTGTGAGGGTCTGCTGGGAACGTCTGGCAGAGTCTCCCGTAAGACGGAGCTTTAACTCCCACCTCCGGGAGAGCTTTGAACACGTTCCGAGGGAGGCGGGGGACATTGAGCCCGAGTGGGCCATGTTTCGCGCCTCTATTGTCGAGGCAGCTTATCGGAGTTGTGGCCGCAAGGTTGTTGGTGCCTGTCGTGGTGGCAACCCTCGAACCCGGTGGTGGACACCGGCGGTGAGGGATGCTGTCAAGCTGAAGAAGGAGTCCTATTGGGCCTTTTTGGCCTGTGGGACCCCGGAAGCAGCAGATAGGTACCGGCAGTCCAAGCGGCATGCGGCTCGGGTGGTTGCTGAGGCAAAAACTCGGGCGTGGGAGGAGTTCGGAGAGGCCATGGAGAATGACTTCCGTACGGCTTCGAGGCGATTCTGGTCCACCATCCGGCGTCTCAGGGGGGGAAAGCGGTACGCGACCAACACCATTTATGGTGGGGATGGCGTGCTGTTGACCTCAACTCGGGATGTTGTGAGTCGGTGGGCGGAATACTTCGAAGACCTCCTCAATCCTACTGGCACGTCTTCCACTGAGGAAGCGGAGCCTGGGGACTTTGGATCGGGCTCTCCAATCTCTGGTGCGGAGGTCGCCGAGGTGGTTAAAAAGCTCCGCGGTGGCAAGGCTCCGGGGGTGGATGAGATTCGTCCTGAGTTCCTTAGGGCTCTGGATGTTGTGGGGTTGTGTTGGCTTACGCGACTCTGCAATATCGCGTGGACATCGGGGGCAGTTCCCTTGGATTGGCAGACTGGGGTGGTGGTTCCCCTATTCAAAAAGGGGGACCGTAGGGTGTGTTCCAACTATAGAGGGATCACACTCTTAAGCCTCCCTGGTAAGGTCTATTCAGGGGTTCTGGAGAGGAGGGTCCGTCGGATAGTCGAACCTCGGATTCAGGAGGAGCAGTGTGGTTTTCGTCCTGGTCGTGGAACACTAGACCAGCTCTACACCCTCAACAGGGTCCTGGAGGGTGCGTGGGAGTTTGCCCAACCAGTTTACATGTGCTTTGTAGACTTGGAAAAGGCATTCGACCGCGTCCCTCGGGGGGTTCTGTGGCGGGTACTCCGGGAGTATGGGGTACCAGGCCCATTGATATGGGCTGTTAGGTCCCTGTACGACCGGTGTCAGAGCTTGGTCCGCATTGCCGGCAGTAAGTCAGGCTCGTTTCCGGTGAGAGTTGGACTCCGCCAAGGTTGCCCTTTGTCACCGATTCTGTTTATAACTTTTATGGACAGAATTTCTAGGCGCAGCCAAGGTGTTGAGAGGATCCGTTTTGGTGGCCTTAGAATCGCTTCTCTGTTTTTTGCAGATGATGTGGTCCTATTGGCTTCATCAGCTCGTGATCTACAGCTTTCACTGGAGCGGTTTGCAGCTGAATGCGATGCGGCCGGGATGAGGATCAGTTCCTCCAAATCCGAGGCCATGGTCTTGAGCCGGAAAAGGGTAGCGTGCCCTCTCCGGGTCGGGGAGGAGGTCCTGCCCCAAGTGGAGGAGTTTAAGTATCTCGGGATCTTGTTCACGAATGAGGGAAAACTGGAGCGTGAGATCGATAGGCGGATAGGTGCAGCGTCCGCAGTGAAGCGGGCGCTGTACCGGTCTGTCGTGGTGAAGAGAGAGCTGAGTCAAAAGGCAAAGCTCTCAATTTACCGATCGATCTACGTTCCCACCCTCATCTATGGTCATGAGCTTTGGGTTATGACCGAAAGAACAAGATCTCGGATACAAGCGGCTGAAATGAGTTTTCTCCGCAGGGTGGCTGGACTCTCCCTTAGAGATAGGGTGAGAAGCTCAGTCATCCGGGAGGGACTCGGAGTAGAGCCGCTGCTTCTCCACATCGAGAGGAGCCAGTTGAGGTGGCTCGGGCATCTGGTTAGGATGCCTCCTGGACGCCTCCCTGGTGAGGTGTTCCGGGCATGTCCCACCGGGAGGAGACCCAGAGGAAGACCCAGGACACGCTGGAGGGACTATGTTTCTCGGCTGGCCTGGGAACGCCTTGGGATTCCCCCAGAGGAGCTGCTCCAAGTGGCTGGGGAGAGGGAAGTCTGGGCCTCCCTACTTAGGCTGCTACCCCCGCGACCCGACCCCGGATAAGCGGAAGAAAATGGATGGATGGATGGATGAATGTTTCTGTTCAGTGCCCTGAAATGACTCTGTTGGGACTTGGTGCTATATAAATAAACTGAATTGAATTGAAATGTGATTTTGAACAGGAAAAAACTCTAAATGTAATTTGAAACGTGATCGGGTCAATGGTGAACCAGGGACTTAGTTGTAGCATTCAGTTTACCTTGGGCCATTGCCCATCTTGCCTCTGTTTTCTAAGTGCTAACATGAGCTAGCATCAGTGGTCTTGTGCTGCCTACGGGCACCTGGCAAATTAATGTTTTTTCAAAAACAGAGTCGAGCTTCCAGCTCAGACAGCCTCTCCTCCAGACATATGCATTTCAACCATGTATTTGAAGGGGACATGCCCCCCCCCCACACACACACACACACACATTTACGATGAAACATTAGTTCAGTCTGCGCTGTTTCTATTTCTTTGTGAACAAATCCATTCCACTTGATTAATAAGAGAATACTCAAACCACTAAAAGTCCTCTCCAGGTTTTCCAGTTCCCTACAACTCTCCAGCAGCCAGTGTTTCTCCTCTGCATCTCCTGCCACAGCAGAATGCTCATAGGAAGAGGTGCTAACAGGAGGATTTGGAGTTTGTTTGCCATCTTAGCAAGCTTAGTGCAGGCAGTTGAGTGGGGGGTTAGGATCATAAAATTACATGTTAGTAGGATGCTTGAGAGAAGTGGAGCGCTACATCTGTAGCATCTTAGCTTTGCAGTAAGCCACCAGTACGTGTGTGACACTGTAAGACGCTGTGTGTTAAGGTGCAATAAAGTTGAAATATCTCTAAAACCCCACACCTTGTCCTCAAGCTTCTTGAGAAATAGAGGAGTAGTGATGAACACAAAACGTCCATTGGTGATATTTTTTATTTCTCTATAAACACAAATAGTGCCGACCTGATGATGTGTGTTAAAGTGCATTAAAGTTGAAATGTATTTCCAAACCCACAGCTGAATTTATACAAACTTTGTGAGAAACATGCATAAAATGTGTGGAATTAAAGGAACTCTAGATAAAATGTTTTTTTTTTTTAACTATTGTACATTTTTGTACAATGGTGCCTCCCACACACACATACATTACAGATGCTTCTGAACCTAATTCCTCCAGACCCAACATTGCAGAACATTTGATACATGTACTATTAGCATTACACAAAGCAGTGTTATAACTAAACATTTAACACAGTGAAAGTGAGAAAACCAGAAGCCATGCTAAGCTAAGGATAGTAAGAGCTAGAAAGAAAAAAAAAGTCAAATAGAACACTTAAAAATATGTTCTGCTTTGAGTGAATTTAACCACTTCATACGATTTGCCTTTGCTATCAATTTTTTTTCCCTGTTCCTTAAATTTTGTTAGAGTTCATTTACTGGTCATTTGTTGGGTTTTAGGTGTTTTTGAGGTACATGATCCATGATCTGGATGAGGCAGCAGCTTTTTTCTTTCACTCCTTCCCTCCCCAACCTTCCTCACCCTGCGCGGCTTCTTGTCTTGTCTGCAGCTCCTCAGAAAGCACCTCTCAAACGCAAATTGAAATGGATCTGGTTTCATGGGCGATCAATTCTATTGACAAGATTTTTTTTATACAAAAAGGCAAGGCCCGGGGGAGCCGGCCTGTCCCCTGCAGACTCACCTGGGAGGATACTTCATGGATTCCTGGGGCGAATGGAAGGTGATGTGTATCTCTGTGCTCTCTGTGGAAGATGTGGAGGATTTGTATATAATTGGATTTATGATAGCAGGCGCTTTGCTTTTTGGCGTTGGTGGAACACTGGCCTATCGGAAAATGAGGAAGACTTCAGCAGCGATTAATGCCATGTCGAAGCTCCCGTGTCAAAGTGAAAGTGTGATCCGCGCAGTGACCTCCATAAATCAGCTGATTTACGAGCTAAACTGGAAGGTGGACACGATCTCTGAGGATCGCAGACCACCCGCGCGGCTTGGGACTCTTGGACGCTGTACTGGTCAACAGCTGGAGGAGGGGGTCATAGCTTGGATCAGTGAAAAGTTCCCAAATTGGATCATATTTGTATCAGTCGCCCAGTAGGACTCAAGGCTACAGAAATTACACTGTGTGCCTGAAGTGAAAAATATTTATGTTATCTATATCTGACTTCCCAAAACAGCCTTGGAAAGGCTGGTTATCAAATTTCTCCTGAGACGTGTTACTGAGGACACCAGCTGCACCTAACTATCGCTACCACCCCCCATCCACCCCCGAGGACTTTCTGTGAGCGTCATCGGAGGCTGGCTGGGAACATCTTCAGAACTGTTTGCTATCTGAAAATGGCTCATGGACAGAATCTCACTGCTTCGACCTCAAAATACATATGAGATTTGTCCTAAATATGCTTTCTGGTAGAGTTTTTTGATTTCTCATATGGTGTCTAAATAGGCAAGATGTGAAAGATCTTTTTTGTAATACCACAACCTATCCTCATGTTATCTTCCTTTTTTCATATCTAAGATTGTGGCGGCGTGGTTTAACTGCTGCGGCTTCGTGCACTCGTCCCATCTTAAGACGGATGTGCGTAATCAATCACGTTGTATTGTGCCCTGGTGCAATGGTAATGTCAATAAAGATATATTCTATTCTAGTATTGTGCTAAGCAGATTCAGCTCACAGACAGCTGAGATAAAGATCACCAATCGGTGAGTCGCTGTTTTCTGGAAAGCTTTTTTTTTATTTGAACAGGATGCATAAAGGAGACAGTGACATGTGATGTTCTTCAGACTGAACCTGGTTGATGGGCGGATAGTGGCTCACGGTCCTGATGACAGAAAAAGCTGAATATTGAGCTGCCTCGTTAGAAAGATCTTGTCCTGAAAAGAAAAAGGAGACTTCTTCAAAATGTGAATTTCTAAATTTCTAAAAATTTCTAAATTTGAGCTTCAGACATCTTCAAATGAAATTCCTCTTACAAGGCATGCTTCAGTAAACCACACTTTTTCATTTTCACCATTTCTGGTTTCAGGAAACACAGCACAATGACTGTTTCGCTGCAGGTTTTTAATGATATCAAAGCATTGGATGCTAAGGACTATTGTGCTGCACTTAGACCGGTCTAAAAATGTTGATGCTGTGGACCATGATATCTTATAATAATAATAATAATAATAATAATAATAACAATAATAATAACAATAATAATAATAATAATAATCATTTTATTTTAAAGCACCTTTTAGGACACCCAAGGACACTTCACAGCAAGAAAACAAACAAACACAGTTCAAACATCAGTGGTAACAAATTGAAATATAAAATACAAAAGAATATAAAATACATTTAGTAAAGTTAATGATAAGCTAGTCTAAAGAGATGTGTTTTCAGGGCTGTCTTGAACAGAGAAAGGGAGGTGGTGTTTCAAAGGTCTGGCGGTAAAGTTCTCCAGAGGTGGAGAGGCGGGCAGAGGGTACATGGAGATGTAGTGAAGAGGAGGATCTGAGAGAGCGTGATGGGATGGAGATTTGTAGGAGGTCAGATAGATAAGGAGGGGCAAGGTTGTGGATAGATTTGAACGTGAGGAGTAGAATTTTGAAGATGATGCGTGATTTAACCGGGAGCCAGTGGAGCTGCTGCAGGACAGGAGTGATGTGGTTATAGTAGGAGGAGCCAGTGGAGCTGCTGCAGGACAGGAGTGATGTGGTTATAGTAGGAGGTTTGAGTGATGACACGGGCAGCTGAGTTCTGGACCATCTGTAACTTGTGGAGAGATTTGTTGGGGAGGCCGTAGAGAAGGGAGTTGCAGTAGTCAATACGGGAAGTCACAAGACTGTGCACCAGGATGGCTGTGGAGCGGGGTGTGAGAGAAGGACGGAGACGGTTAATATTACGGAGGTGGAAATAGGCAGACCGAGTAATATTGTTGATGTGTGAAGTGAAGGAGAGAGTGGTGTCGAGGATGACACCGAGGCTCTTGACCTGAGGGGAGGGGGATAGCAGAGAGTTGTTAAGGGGGACGAGAAGATGTTCTGATTTTGAAATAGAGTTTTTGGTACCAACAAGAATGATTTCTGTTTTGTTGCTGTTTAGTTGAAGGAAATTGTTAGAAAACCAGTGATTTAGCTCATTGAGACAGTCGGTGAGGATGGAGGGTGGGTGGGTGGAGTTTGGTTTTGCTGATCTTATGTCATATGCTCTTAGAAATTGGTTTTTCAACTCAAACCATTGATTGGTTCATTATCTCTCAAAACAGAGGCAATGTGTTCAGCATAATGATTCTTCCTCCAGATATTTAACGGTCAACAATGGTGTACAACAAGGCTCAGTCTCAGGACACACTCTCTTTATGATCTACATATCAGAGCATCCCTGATGCATTCTTACTTTTCAATGCTGATGATACAGTTGTTTAATGTTGAGCTAAAAGAATTACAAAGGTTTTCCAGCTCTTGCAATCCACTTTTAACATTATCCAGTCAAATTTGTTTTTTTCTCAAACTTGTCCTAAATGTGGACAAACCAAAGGGATGCTGTTTTAAAATCGAAGTCTGTGCCAGCAGTTCTTCATTTGATTTTATCCTCAAATGGTGCACTTATTGAGTTAGTAGATTGTTACAAATAGGTTGTTACAAATAGGTTGTTACAAATAGGTGGGTATCTTGATTGATTCGCATCCCTCTTTTAAGCTCCCTCTTTTAAGCTCCACGTGGAAAACGTGGTAAGGAAACTGAAAGTTAAAATGGGCTTTGTTTTCAGAAATAGATCCTGTCTAACTCTGAATGCTAGGATATGCCTTGTAACTGACTTTCCTTCCCTCCATTGACTACGGTGACATTATTTTCAAGAACACCCCAAGCCCCCTGCAGATGTTGGACACTGTCTATCATGGTGCACTAAGATTCATAACTGGCGGTAATTACCATACCCGCTGTTGCACCCTGTATTCACTGGCTAACTGGTCATTAACTTCACACAGACTCTCAACCTGGTACATTTTCATCTTTAAATCACTTCTTGTTCTGTTGCCTTTATATATCTCCTCCTACATGTCTCTGTGTGAGTGCAGCTACAGTCTGCACTCTCAGGACATGATTACATGCAGTATTCACTCAGTGCAAACTGAACTAGGCCTTCTCCTACTCTGCTCCTGTTTCTTGGAATATCTTGTAAAAAGATCTGAAGCTCTCAACCTTGACAAGCATTGCTTATTGGATTTGTGAACGACACAAAAACACCAGGAATAGTTTAAAAATATTTATTAAAAAAACACCACTGGTGGAGGTCTGGTTCAGGACCTGGGTCCAATCTGCAGAGATACGTGGGTTAGAAAACTCAGTCAGACTGTGAAGGTCTTGATGATAATAATAAGAGCTGTCACTAACCTTCACAGCTGAGATCTGGGGTGAATCCTTAATATGGTTGAGCATAACGATGTCACAGGCTGAAAACCAGCAGAGAGTGGGAGCAGCAGAGCAGAGTGTCAGATAGAGGATTGTGCAGCAGAGAAATTCAGAAGGTCAGGCTTGGGTCGAGAACCAAAGATCAGAGGGCAAGCAAACTAGACCAGAGGATAATCCAAGAGGCGTAGTCAGGGTGATCAAAAACAGTGTCGTACCATGAGATCAAGGCGTCCAGTACAGGCAGGGGAAGAGCAAGGCGAGGAATCCAGAGAACAGGCGTGGATCGAAACAACAAGACTAAGGCAAAGATGCTGGACATTTATTTGCTCAAGGCTTTCATTAATCTGGTACTGAAGACTGTGGACCAGGATCTTAAAGATGGAACTGAGCAGGTGTAATGCATGAGCCTGATTGTAGCGTGAAAGAAAGAGGCAGGAGCAGAGCATGACTCATCATGAATGTGCAAACAGAAACGTGAAAACAAGGGAGCTGTGGCATGAAGGGGGACAAAGCATGGCAGGTGGGCACAGAAACATGATAGACCTTGACTTCTTTAAGTGGATTCAAACATCTGCTAAGTTCCTGGCAAAAAAAACATGCAGATATGTTCCTATATTTAGTATTCTACATCGCCTTACAACCTAGCTGTATTTGTTTTGTTTTTAATACAATTTTCTTTCACTTGCTCCTCTTAATTTGTATGCTTTCTTTTATGACTGTTTACTGTTGTCATTGTTGTCTACTGTTGTCATCACAAAAATCAGGTATCACTTGTAAATGAGTCCCCTGAGGCTCAATGGAATCATCCTGTATAAATAAAGGTTGAAGGAATCTTTAATTATCAAGTCAAAAAGAGGCTGTTATTGAAACTCTGCGGCTTCTGGCATGTGCTCACTCCACCGCTGCTGGGTCCACCTCGGAAAATATCAGGATGTGTGTGGTCAACGCAAGATCTGTCACCAACAAAACTTTCATCCTCAGGGATCACTTTCAAGAGCACGATTTGGACAACAACAGCAAATGCTCTTTCACATCTGAGCTTCAGATATACAGGTAACCCCCGATTTACGAACGAGTTTGGGACCTAAGAACGGTTCGCAGGTCGATCTGTTCGCAGGTCAGACCTTCCGTACCCTCGTCACTCGGGGATGTCCTGTATTTATTTTTATTTTTTTGTGGTACCAAGTACTGTACAGTACGTACTTCGCCTATCCTAACACACCTAACACAGTGTAATTAATTAATACAGTACAGTAATAAAAATATAAATTAAATAAAAATATAATTTCTTACTTGGAGGTGGTCAAAGCCGCTGCTGCGTCCCGTGTTAGCTCCCTTGTTAGCTTCTGGAGCTAGCCAGGCCGGAGGTGTTCTCGCGGCGGCCTGGCACCATCGGCGATAAATCTGCAGCTGCCTGGGACATCCACAAAGTTCACAGAGACGTTTCCAGCTCGTAATTAATCCAATATGAAGCCATCCTGGTCACCAGTCTTCCAAACCTGGCTGCCTGCAGCCGTAACTATGACCTAAGATGGCGTCCGGTGTTAGCTTCTGGAGCTAGCCAGGCCAGAGCCTGGCCGGAGGTGTTCCCGCGGCGGCCTGGCACGATCTGCGATAAATCCGCTGCTGCCTTAGACATCCACAAAGTTCACAGAGACGTTTCCAGCTCGTAATTAATCCATATGAAGCCATCCTGGTCACCAGTCTTCGGGCCGGCTCCCGGCAGCTAGCCTAAAATGGCGTCCGGTGTTCTACATGAATTTGTGACCGGAGACCCCAGTGACTGAACCTAAAACGCCGTCCGGTGTTCTACATTAATTTGTGACCGTGTAAACTGAAGACCTACTTCCTGTTGCCCAAGATTGCTCAAAAATGATCAGAAATGATCTTTTTTATCATAATTATTATTTATAAAGCCTTTAAAACAACCATAGCTGCAACAAAGTGATGTACACATGAAATTAAGAACATTTAAACACAAAAAAAAAAAAATTTTTTTTTTTTTTTTTTTAATACAGTAATTTCATATTTTTATTAAATATGATATGTTCGTAGGTCCCGTGGTTCGCAGGTCGATGGGGTCGTAGGTCGGGGGTCACCTGTATATATATATATATATATATATA
>JBBPBX010013432.1:0-10749 GCA_038048925.1 Garcialebias charrua
ATATATATATATATATATATATTATTCTCTGTACCAGAATGTTCTACCACAAACATTTCCTATCAGTAAAATTCACCGCTAGGCTTACTCTGATACTTCTTAACAAGGTGCAGCTAAAATGTATCCTCTAAAACATTTCTAATTATCGTTCAGATCTAAGAATCAAAATTGATAAAACTAAATTATATCTATAGAAAAATAGTGAGAACCCTGTACACCTTTCTCAAAAATCTATCAACACACAAAAATCTATCAACACACAACTATTGTACTGCACATTCACCAAGCACAAACATATATATATAGTCACATTAATCTGTCTGTAACATTCACATTCTGTCTGACTCATTCATCTCAACAACCTTCAATCCTTTCTGGACCTCCTGGATCAAACTCACAGTCATTCTTCACAGGTGTAAGAATAACCATATGTATCCTTTCAACATACGGTGTAAACAACAATTGAGAGGTTTCAACAAATAATGAGAAAACCTTGGCATATATTAGTGATTAGTTGGTTAGTTTGTTAGTTAATGTGATTAGTTCTGCTCTGCTGCATGTTCCACCTGTTAACCTGTAAGATAAATAAATAAAAATGGTGCAGGGAAATAGATTTTCCCTTCATTGGTTACACTGCAACATTAAGCATTCATTCAACATTAATTAATCTGCTGAAAAGGGGAGGAATGTAAACCCAGTTATGGTAAGGTTTCTCTGCTTGTCCATCACAGCTGTGGAAACATGTGATTGTAAAGTGCATTTCCCCTTTTCAAATATAAATTATTCACAATTTTATCTTACACGTTCTGTCACAGGGCTGACAGATCATCAGCAGTCCAGATTTGACCTGTAAATGAAAAATAAGAAAAAGTCAGCACTAAATCTATATAAATTACCCCAAACATTCAGAATCTTGTTGAGCAACTACTATCCAACAACCTGTTTTTAGGCACTTATTAAAATGATCTTTTATAACTTTATCAAATGTATAACTGTTTCCAGCTCTCATCACTGTATGAAGAGTTAAAACGTTGATCTAATTAGTTATTTGAAATGGTGTGTTTAACTATACAGTATGTTTGTTATTCGTCATCCCCTTTTTGAAACAGGAGGTAAACAAAAAACATCCTGTTACAAAGAAAATAATGGAAGCTCATAACACAAACGTCATCTGTACTGCAGGTGGAAATACTACCAGAAAGAAAAAATAAAAACTCAAAACATCCGAACCCAACTACCTAGCATCAGACGTAATACTTCAACCATAAGACACATCCCCCATTAGACACATGTCACACCACCACGACATCCTATGTCAACACCTCCTTCAACACAACCTCTACTCCATCTCCTCCACTATCCACACCAAAGTAAGAGAGCTTTAATCCTGCTCCAACACCGTGAGTCTTGCTGCCCTTCCACTCGGTCTCCAGGACAAAGAAAACATTTACCTTCCTTCTCTGCATCATGCCAGCAAACTCTCCACCTATGCCTGTCACAACCACAAGCAGTCATAGTACTGTATACAAGACGGTAAAACTAGAAACCACAAACAATTGAAGCTGTCAGTCCAGTCCCAGAAAGACGTGTTCTCAACACCAAGGCTTGTCCAAAAAGGTGAGGAAAAAGAAAAGAAAAAGACAAACACACATCCAAAAAGGAACGCAACAGGTGCCCATATCGAACAACTGTACTGAGAGTACGTGAAGGATAAAACAAAAACGTGTGTGGCCATGCAGGTCACGTGTCAGTGAGATCTGTACATGTATGTATGAATAATGAGTGTGCGTGAGGTTCTACCATAGCAAAGAATGCTGATCATGAAAAACTGTAGTTATTGAATCACCGACCTGAAGATCACATGGTCAGCTGACACATCAGCCAGGCTGCTATGTATGGTAGCGAGTTTTCCAGCTTGACTTTCACTTGCCATGAGTTCTCCAGCCCCCATAGGAGATGTCAAGAGTTCAGCAGTGGGTGCAGACCACAGTCCATAGACTTGAGTTGAAACTGGTGCAAACGTAAAATTCCATGTAACAGTTCAGGTATGAGTCATGACAGCTTGCGGCTTTAGCTGAACATGATGCATGTTGGCAGTTCAGTGCATTTTCAGTTCAGTGCAGGTGGTGACAGCTTGCAGCTCAGCTGAACACAACGCAATTCGACAGTTCAGTGCAGTCCAGTGCAGGTGCCAACAGGAGTTGTTAGCAAAACCTAGCTTCAATGACAGCATACATGTAATCTATCCAAGAATGGCGTTCAAAACCATAGTCATAATGCAACTAGTCCATGCTATGGAGGGAACCTAAGTGTATGCAAACGAGCAATGTTGTAGGGTGAGGAATAAAATTGTAAATTGAGAGCTGCATATCTGTGTATAAGTGAAATTACTGTAGAAAGAATTAACTGCTAACCAAACGTCGTCATGGAACACCTGCAACGTTCACCGATTAGAAGTCAAGCTGAAATCCTCAGAAAACACCTAAATAAAGTCACCCCCTGCAGTATGTCAGCCGTGTGAAGACTCCCTTCCAGACTCTGTCGAGCAGGTCAGAAGGCCAAGGCAGAACGCTCCTGCAGAACAAACAAGCTGCAGTCCTCCAAGAAGAAAAAAAATAAATACACATATAAAAAAAACAATAAAATAAAAATAAACCACCAAAGTACTCCAACCCACAATTACACAGGCCTTGTTCATATGTCATTAAACATGACCTGCACCCCACCAGGCTGAAGTGATGAGAACTGGAAACGTAACAATTAATGGCGTGAGATTAACCCTGCATGTACTCCTTTAGGCAACATGTTCACGGGAACCTCACCTATAAAAATCAGAAATGTGCCTTTAACACTGAGAGTGAAAAGCACATATCTGCAAAAAATACAGTACTGCATTGTGAGGACAACAGACTGCCACAGAGAGGTCAGCGTGTTTAAAACAAAGGTCATAGCAACAGAAAATAAAAATCTGACAAACTAACTAAGTCTTTTACTCTGGAGTGTCCTCCATAGTAGCACTAAAGTAACTTTTACAGTCCCAGCCTGAGCTGATTAAGTTGTAAAACTCCCTGTTATCAGCCGGAACCCTTGAGGCGGACCTCCCTAGCAGGTCCAAAACCAGAACCAGGAGAAAACTCAGTGAGATTTATATGGATGAAAGAGGCCTCTGTGCGTGCAGGTTCACAGGCACGTAGGGGGGGGGGTGAGGGAGGAGGGGAGGAGATGTCTCCTTGCCTTCGTGTCAGGCACCAACAGGAGAGTGTTATCTTGTTAGAAGCCATAAATCTGAGTTCGAGCCAGCAGCTCCAAGCCGGTCCCTGGACCAGAACCTCCAGAGGCCATCTGCGGCGGGGGGGGGGGGGGAAGGAGGAGGGGAGCCCCATCTGCAGGAACTGCAACAAATCAGTGGGGGAGACCGGCCGTGTGACAGCTGCATGTGCAGGCTCCAGCCAGCCCTCTTGCATCCAACAACCCACAAAACAATATATGAAAATAAACAATCTTTCCCTGTTGCCTTTGTTTGTTTTCAGCACTTTCCGGAGTACAGGCCACAAGTGTCTAAGAGTAAGGAAAGAAAAAAAAAATAAACAAAAGAAAGTAAAAAAAAAAAATAGTAAATGAAAATAGAAAAAAAATTGCGACCTATACACCGGAAAATACGGTAATCGACTTTAACGGGGAAGGGGAGGAAAAATGTGACTCTTAACAGCGATCACAGTCCCGGATGTGAATTTTAATCACATGCACAGCGACCTGTGAACCCGGAGTGGCAATCCACTCTGAACGGCAAAACCGGGTGTCGGATGAAAGCCCTGTGACTCGACGGCGACAGATGCCCGGAGTTCACGATGAAGCCTCGACCACACAGTTTCCCGGAGTCCAAAGGAAAGGTGTCTCCCAGCCGACAGGCCGGAGCTCAGAAGGGGGATGTGGGGGAAGGGCAAACAAGGCACTCGTAAATTATCCCTACGCGTGTGTGGGACTTATGTGCTCTTCACCTTACTTACATGTACAAAAACCGCAAAAAAAATGCACATTCAAATGAAATACCAACAGTAGTTCACATTTTTTA
Source organism: Garcialebias charrua (assembly GCA_038048925.1). Classification (NCBI taxonomy): domain Eukaryota; kingdom Metazoa; phylum Chordata; class Actinopteri; order Cyprinodontiformes; family Rivulidae; genus Garcialebias; species Garcialebias charrua. The sequence continues at coordinate 4,073 of JBBPBX010013432.1, forward strand.
CTCTTAGCTGCTAACATTATAAACCACTGGCCACCTGGAGACAAACAGCCCTCAGTCAACAAATAATTTAGTGTGTCCAAACGCAGACGTTTTGTGTAAGAGGAGTCCTGCTCACCTCTGTGAATCACCGGTTGTTGACTGCGCGCGTGCTCGTCTCTGTCGGCGGTGGGGGGGAAACCCTCCAAATCATCTCTCGTTTCAGACGAAACTGCAAACCCCTCAGCGTCGGTGGTCACCAAATTGTTGCGAATTCAAAAGGTTGAAGGAAGCTCTGAAACGAATGTGCAAATTTTATGTAGGTTTATTGTACATATAAGAATAAACCTTACAGCAGACAACAGACCTGACTCCAACACAGTCCACACACACATCTTCGAAGGCGGACCACGGTTTTATACCTCTAGATGACGTCATCGCCTCGTGGGACCAATCCTGGAACCGAACCGCCTTGGAACCGCCCTAGAACTTCCCCTACTCTGTGAGTGATCCGCCTCTCAGCCAACAAGCTATCAGCTTCATATGTCAATCATCCAGTGTTATGTCTGTGTATGTGCAGGCGTGTAACTGTTCCCTAGTGAAAACAAAGCCCGAGAGAAAAACGTTCTGCCTAGTGTCACATTTCACATTATAAGGCAGAATTAAGTGAATACAAATAATGGAGCATAGTGGGTGTAATGTAATACTGATAGAAATATATTTCAAGTTTCACTTCATTAAAACCCATGTTGGTTTATTTATCAATGCTAATTTGTGAAAAGTTGTCTAGCCATAGAAAATTAACAAATTATTTTAGTTTTACTATTGGGCAACCATTAGGAGTTGATGAACACAAAACAGAACATAAAAACCAACTCCTTTTTACAAGAAGAGATATCCAGCAGAGCCACACACAGAAGGTGGCTATCTGCCTCGACTGACAGCAGGTGTCATTTAAACAGAAAATAATCAAAAACAAATCTAGTTACATGTATTCAGAGCACCTGGATCAAGAATCAGACTCCTGCACCAAAGGAATGTAGCAGCAAAACTAAAAGGAATGACTTAAAGTGTCTGTGACATCGTCTTTTATATTTGCATATAGTTACACAACATAAATATATTGTATCATTCAACTACGTTCGTTTTAGCAAACAAAATGATATATTAATGAAAATTCCTTTCAAAGTGAGTTTAAATTTAAAAACCGTGTTTCTTCACGGGACATCCGACTACACGCAAATGCAACATCTGTGACGTGGGGGCGCCGTATGGGGGGTAAAAGTTGGTACAATTCCAAGGGCCCTGGACTGACAGGGGCCCAGAGATTGGCCTTTTTTTTTCCATGGTGTTTTCGGCCCCTGATAATAATACATTAATGGCAGTAGCTTTGTTTTTACTTGTTTTAACAGTAAAACTTAAATATTATCTCTCCCAGACCAAAAAGCAAACATCCTCATATTTAACAAACACCCCCTGTATCTGCATGAAATGGTATGTTCCTAGCTGCTCGTCAGCCCGCAGGTCCGCCTCAACTTAAAATGATTGATGGACAGCGATTACATCCAATCACATTGAAGCTCACGTTGTTTTGACCAATCACTAAAAGGAAGGCGGGTCTTATAAGCAAGCATGTTTGTATGCAGCTTCACAGTCAGATCATGCAGAAGTCACGTAGTTTGTCACACTGGGACAGGTACGTGGGTCAATTAGTGTTAAAACTACAGATTTTAAATCTCGTTGTTAGGTCAAGTAAAATCAGAGGTATGATAAATAATCTACACCACGTCTTTTATCTGAATAAAGTCAAATATCAAACGCGTTACAGCGAGAAGCTGCACACTCGCGCACACACACACATGCACATACACACCGCTGAACACATAAACAATCCCCGTCCTTTCTGAAGGAGGAAGTTATTTGTCAAGCACCAAATCTGCAGGAAAAATAAGAAAAAGATGCAGAAGTTGAATGGAGGTCAGTGCACGATAAAGTCACGTGATAAAGAGGAAGAACAGAACCAGTCCAGGTGTGCAGAGGAGCAGGTCCAGAACCAAGCATCAATTTCTGAGCTCTGCAGATGTTGACCCAGGGACCAAGGAAGAAAATACACTTTTTAAAAACTTACAGTAAAATAAATATTTTGTCAATAAAAAAATAATACAGTAATGTGGAGATTTTAAACACAACCCCTACAAGCATTAAAATAAAAATCATCTAAATTAGATACTGTATATTTATTTGAGGCTGACAGTTTAAGAAGGTTGATTTTCCCTCTGAGGAACATGAATAAATAAAGTTAAATGGTTAAAACGTCTAATTCAAATAAAATAATAAAGTCTGTAGTTAAATAAAACTGGTTTTTGAGCTGCATGCATTAGCTGCAAGATAAAGAATAAAGATCAATTCTTTGTGAAATGATTCTTTATTACCTGTAGATTACTGCATTATTATAAATGTATGTTATCTACAGAACTGCGTGTGTGCACTTCTGATGTTGCTCATAGTGGTCCTCACCTCAGTGTGCTCAGAGAGCTTGTGTGTATGCCCAGACACGTGAAAAATTAGAGGGAACATTGGTATGTTACCACTGATTTGAGAGCAGATATATGAACTAACAATAATTTGAAGCGTGTTTGCGTTCAGAACACATGCGCACGCCACGCTTGCTCGTCGTGTCTCTGCCGGCGGCGGGGCTCCTCGTCTTTTTTTTTTTTTTTGCTCCCGCAGCTCCCTCCCTCTCTTCTCTGTCTGTTGTCTGTCATCGCGGCTCTGAGCTCGCAACCCAAGTTTTATGAACCACACGTCACCATCCAACCACAGACAGGTCTTTTTCATTAAAAGTACTGAACCAAGAGGCGGAAGTGACAAAATCTTAGATTTATTAACTCAACAAAAGATAATAAGATACACATATTTTTAGTCCTCTGCATCCTCTGTCCTCACTCCAACTACTTTCATGTCCTCTCTAATTGCATCCATCTCCTCTTTGGCCTCCCTCTTTGTCTTTTTCCTGGCAGCTGCATTTCTAACATCCTTCTACCAATATACCCACTGTCCCTCCTCTGGACATGTCCAAACCATCTCAGTCTGGCCTCCCTAACTTTATCTCCCATTGTTCAACATTTTGTAGATCAGATTAGAATATTTAGTTAAGCATACAAATATGCTTACTGTCATTTGTTTTGAATTTGTGCAATAAAAATAGAGATTAATATATGGCTTTTAGTGCATTTTTATGTGTAGTTTTTAATCTTGCTTTAAATAGTGAATTGCATACTCTATGCAGACGGTTGCATGTACAATTCACTAACAGTAAATATTGTGCTAGTACCAGTATTGGACCAAAGGAAGCAAGCCTTTAATGTTATTTATGTAAAACTTTTGCTGGATCAGTTAGATTCTAGAGATGTGGCAAAAGCAGCTGTGCAGGGGGGCCCAATTGGGTTTTTTGTCATGGGGCCCAATATTCCTGGCTGCCCCCCTGCGAGAACGTCTTTAGAACGCCCCTTTTACATATTCATGGCGGACAATAAATAAAACTACGAATTTAGCAATCTAAGTGAAGATTTGAGTTATTTGTCTTCAGTTTGGGAAGCAGAAAGTTAGATGAGCAGAAACAGCAGGTTCTAATTTCGGTCTGCACCTGTATTTATTTGAGTCTTACCTTTTCAGGAAGCGAGGGAGCTCCGAGGGGGAGTGGGGGGGGGCAGCTTTGTTTATTCCATTCTTGACAAAGTATTTCATCTTTTGGGAAAGTGAAAAGGCTCACTTGTTCACTGATGATATTAGAACACCCAAATGCGACACAACGTAACCGCATTTTTGTAGTTATACAAAAAAAGGCGATCTGGCAGAGACTGAATATGCATTATGCCGAGTACCCACCGAACACGTTTCGAGCAGCGGAAGCAGCCAGTTTACATTGAAAGTCTATGCTGAGGCGCGGCGAGGCGCGGCGAATCGTGAAGCGGCGCGTTTTGAGCTTTTCAAGCGGCAGCGCGCAGCAGTTCTTTTCCGCGCACGCGACGTGTCAGAAGCAGCCGACGCGTCGAGCAGCCAAAATTCAAATATTTGAACTTTCGACGCTCGACGCGTCGCAGCAACCAATCCGGAGAGACTCTGCTATATGACGCAACGACGACTGGACTTTTTTTGGACTTTTTAAACTTCACCCCAACGAGCCTCCATGAAGAAACCAGCCTCCGGTAAGAAACTTGGCGTTTTTACAGTTGCCGCTGTCCGCTCGAGCGTACGATCACCCCAAACATAAAAAAAGTTTTAATCTCAACAAAGACTTTTGGAGCTGCAGTTCGGCTCGTAGAAAACCCACTCAAGTAGTAACGAGGCTCACGTACAGCTGATTTCATCTGCCCGGTGTACAAGAAACAACCGGAAAAGGAGCCAGACGCTCCTCCCATTGCGCGTCATCAGACGCGTCTTCAGTGTGAACAGATTCTGGTGACAAGCGGCCAAAAGGGGGCGGCAAGAGCGTTTCTGACGCTCCAGACGCGTTTGGTGGGTACCCGGCTTTATCATTGCAGCTGTGAACTGAGCTTCTCCTTCCTACGTCACAGATGTTGCATTCACGTGTAGTCGGATATCCCGTGAAGAAACACGGTTTTTAATTTTAAACTGACTTTGAAAGGAATTTTCATTAATATATCATTTTGTTTGCTAAAACGAACATAGTTGAATGATACGAGATATTTATGTTGTGTCACTATATGCAAAGTTAAAAGATGATGTCACAGACAGGATCACCTGAAACAACCTCAATATGAGCTTTACAGTATCAAACCCCCCACTGGAGGACAGGATGGATGGATGATGGATGGATGGATGGACGGACGGACGGACGGACGGTCGAACGGACAGAGGGATGGATGGATGGATGGATAGATAGATGGATGGATGGGTTCTGCGTCCTGCAACTGATAAATTTAATGGGAAAGCTGTTTTGTGCTGCTGGAGCGTAAGCCTCTTACCAGCTGTTAGAGAGTATATGTGTGTGGTGGTGGTGGTGGTGGTGGTGTGTGTGTGTGTGTGTGTGTGTGTGTGTGGTGGTGGTGGTGGGGGGTGGCGGCCCAGGAACATTTGTATTTTGTATTTTGGAGAATATGGAAAGAAAAAACAGTTGCCTGCTTTTCATCACAAATCTGTTTTCAGCCACTTTAGCAACATTGTGTTCAGACAACTGTTTTTATCTACTGTAATTAACTGAACTAATCATGTGTTGTTTAAAACTGTAGCTCTTTTCTTACAGCTATCAAGTACTCTTAGGACTTTTTAAAATCACTTTAATGGTACCAGTAAAGAAATTAGAAACATGAAACTTGGATTGAAACTATCAGCTAACAGCTGCTTGGAAATGACAGAACAATGTTCCCATTCTTTCAAATATGTGTTTTTAGCACATGCACTAATAAACTCAACAGCTGCTAGAAAAACAACATGTCTGTCATAACTTAGTGCTCAGCATCTACACAAGTCTGGTTGCAGGGAATTTTGAATGAAACATTTTACAAAGAAAAATAAAACTGTGAAAGTGCATATACCAATGAAATATGTAGCTAATTGTAAACATTTAAACATTTTGCATTATTAAGAGAATGCATTATCTCTGTAGTTTTAAATTGAATGTCTTACAGCATAAACAGAGGAAATGGAAATGTGTGTTCTTCATACTTTTTTCTGCTGTCACTGGCTTCAAGTCAAACTTATTGTTTCTTCTCATCAGGAGTCTTGTTCTATTTACAAATCCTGTCAGAAAGTTCCTGCATGCTGTGTGAACAAGGGTCATTTGCTCACCACAGTCAGTGCGTGTGGCATCATGCTGCACTTTGTCATGGGATCAGCAGAACCAGACAAGAGTAAATGTTGAAATCCCTTTCTGCATGTTTAACGGTTCTGCATTGCTGTACAGGAAGCGGTTTATACCGTTTCCTGTCATTTTCGTATCTTCATGGTTGGTTTCATTACCTGTGTCTGTTGTTTTGCAAGTCTTTGCAACAGAAAACCATTTTCCTGTGTGTACCGTACTAAAAGTGCACCTGATGCAAGCTGGACTTCATTTCCCACCATCTTAACTGTAGCGGCTGAATACAGTTGAGTTGTTTTTAGATGTTTGCTGAAGATGTATGAAATAAGAAACATAGGGTTCTTATTTGCTTTAAATTCTAATTATAAGGGTCCATAGTATCTAATGATGTTATTTCTTTGTTTCATTTGCAGCCTTACTGACTGCAGAGTGCACACATTTAAATTCACAGCTGTTTACAAATGTTTGTACAGTAATCAGAGTCAGAGTCAGAGAGTCTTTATTGTCATTTGCACCGCATGTGGTACATGTGATGAAAACGAGATTATGTACACGGGGTCCCAGTTACATCCAACAACAAATGCAAGAGAAAAACAGTAATAACATCTAGAATTAACTAAGAGAAACATCAACTAGTAATACACTAAGCCCTAATGTAGTGGAAAAACATCATTATAAACAGCAGCACGAACATGAGTCTGTATGAGCAGATGGTCACAGATGAACACAGCAACAAGAAAACAGATCAGCATCAGCATGATGTGATATTTTGCAGTGTTTATTTTTATTTTATTTTTATTTATTCATTCATGAGTCTAACAGCCTCAGGGTAGAAGCTGTTCCTCAGTCTAGTGGTTCTACATTTGATGCTCCTCAACCT
>JBBPBX010013432.1:14648-28536 GCA_038048925.1 Garcialebias charrua
AAAATGTCTATCTTAAACATATGTTCTTAAAAATATGTTTATTATACATTTTTTTCAATTTATGCTTTGTTATTTTCGAAGAGTTTCTCAAACTGGTGCCCTTTGTATGACTCCGTACCCACGAAGTAGCTCTCAGTTTCGAAAAGTTTGGTGACCCCTGGTCCAGACTAAGGTCCAGAGGCGAGGGTCAGGCTGAGAGCAGAGGGGCAATACCAGAGAGTCAGAGGTCCAAGAAATCCAAAAGGAGAAGCCATGAGGCCTAGTAGTTAATCCGCAAGAGTAGGTCAATACCATGGTCAGATGGGCAGTAAGGTATCAGGCAAGGAGCAGACAGGTCGGTAATCCAAAAGGCGTGGGGTCGAGACAAGGTAATCCAAGAGAGCTGTGCCATGAACGCTGAACATCTACTTCCTCAAATGTTTCCACAATGTGGCGGAGAGCGAGTGAAAGCTTGAGGCTTAAAGCAGGCTTGGAAAAAGTGAACGGAATGAGCTTGATTGAGCAGAGTTGTAAAGGGGTGTGGTGGTGAGCCAGGCTTGGGAACAGAGCATGACTTTGGCAGAAAACGTGACAAAGAGTGGACATTCCAAACTCACTCCAAGATCAGACTGTGCAATATAAAGAGGAATGACAAAAAACAATTAACTCCATCTTAGACGCTACAGTCAAGAAAATCTCCTTCATCTTCTACTGCTCATCCGTAGGGTTGTAGAGGCAACAGGAGAGAAACCCAGACATCCCTCTCCCCAGCAATGCTCTCCCAACTCCTCCTGGGGGACCCCAAGATGTTCCCCGGCCAGAGAAGATACACAGTCCCTTGTTAAACCCTCAAACTGAAAGAAGGTGGACTTTATTTTTCTTACAATCATATACTAATGTTTACTAAATTAAATGACACCAGACATGATGATGACGTACACAACACCTAAACTCTCATCAGCTTGTACAACACAATGTCAAATGATGTACAGAGAGCGAAGTGCTCTGTTAGGAAAATATGGAACAATAAGATGTGTAATATAAGATGGAGCTAGGTTGTTGAGAGCTTTGTAAGTTAGAAGTAAGATTTTGAATTCAATTCTGGACTTGACAGGGAGCCAATGAAGAAAAGCTAAAACTGGAGAGAAATGATCTCTCCAGTAACTCCAGTTAGGACTCTGGCAGCAGCATTTTTGATCAACTGAAGACTTTTTAAAGAAATATTTTCCCACAGATAAAATAAAATCCCTGTTCATGGGAATTTATTTCTCATGGCTTTTCAACAATATGCTCTTACGGTAATCTGTGACTGTACAGGCTGAGGCAGCTTTACACCGAAGAAAGACTTGATCTACCCAATTTCCTTCTATCTTATTCTTCTCATACCTGCCATCCCTCCCATGTTTCTGTCTCTCCCTCAGCGAGTGTCTGTGAGCTGCAGATTTATGAAGCAGCCGAGCCGCTGATGGCCACGGTCCAGCCCGAAAAAAGTGATTTGTTCCAAGATTAAAGACAATGACAAAAGAGAAGGAACCATTAATGACGTTATGGACAGATCATCAGAATGAGTTGAGTGTGCGTGTCCTTTCTGAAGTCTTTTTTTTTTTTTTTATTTTTAGCGGTAGTCAGACACATGAATCTCTCAGCACTGTGGAGGTACAGCTCATTTTTAAAGAAGCCCTGACATAAATTGTTTCCTGGGATACTTCATCCTCTCTAAAGGTGCACTTATCTGCAAAGGAGTTTGTTTTGCTGGTTTTTGTACGCTGACTGATACTTTCTAACCCTCAGTGGGTTTATTTTTATACCAGACGTCAAGTAGTAATCAAGAAACGATGTAGTTGAACATTTGTTTTAGAAAATGACTAAAGATATTCAGGGAGGTGACCTTGAGTCCTCTCTGTCCAAACCTCCTGCCATATGTGTCCCAGTTTGAGCAGTGGTGTTGATGGTGCTGTTGGCACCCCTCCTGTTCGACCTTATTACCTGTGCCACGGAGTGTGCCCCCAAAGCAGAGCTGTCCTGTCACAGAGTGTCAGGGCAGGTGCACCAAGATGACCCGTCCCACCTGACTCACCTTTCTTTGTCTGTCCTGTCAGCTAAAATTATTTTAATCACTTCTTCATGCACATTACCCCCAACGCTGAGAGCAAACAATAATGTTTTAGCCAGTGTCTGTCTATTCCCAAAATATCTCCTGAACAAACAGATTTTAATGAAACTTAGTAAAATATCTCATGAACCATAAGACAGACTGTACTGACATTTTCACAAAGTAATGACTGTATTGGATGTTAGTTTAAAACTGATGAATGCTTGGAGTTTATCCGTTTCAGGATATCCGCCACAGCTCATTGATCGTAGTCAGCACAAAAAAATGCAGATAAACTCGTGAATTTTCCAGATATTGAGCTAAAAGTTGATTTGGTGGTACCTGAGAGTCATCCTCATTAACATTCATAACATCATATGAGATTGCATATGATGTTATTTTTCAAAGTCTGACCAAAATGGCTCCAACTCAGTCGCATCTCCAGAGAAGATGAACTTATGGTCATGTACATTCCCTTAAGGAACGTTAGGTCTTTTTCATACAATTTAGACAGTTTTCAATTTTAGGTAGCAAAGCAGTGCAGTGATTAGAGCTGACGCCTCACAGCATAAAGGTTGTAGGATTGAATCCCAGCCTGGGACTTGCATGTTCTCTCTGCATGCGTGGGTTTTCTTCAGAGACTCCAGTTTCCTCCCACAAGCCAACAACATGAATGTTTGGTTTGTTTGTGGATTGTTCCTTCCTTGTGTTTGTGTACTTCTTTTACGCAGTAAACTTTGTACAAAATATAAACCTTTCCCCTGCAGGAAAACCGCATTTTTTAATTTTGTCTTTTTTTTTTTAGCAAACCTCTCCGACTCTGCATGAAGAGTAAAGTGGAAATGGTGGGAATCAAAAATAACTCCCCGTTTATTAACTGTTGTTGGAGCTAGCAGTCTCAAATCAGACAACTTGAATGCTTTTAGCTGTATGGTGTCTCCGAAAGGTTTCATCCTCTGTGTTTTTATCTTCTCGTCCACGTCTGATGGAGGTCAGTTTTGAATTCTGTAATTCTGAAGATGTGTTTGTGTCAACACTTTTCCACAGCAGAAACTTTCATGTGCTGTAAAGTCTAAATAATAATAATAATAATAACAATAATAATAATAATAATAAGTATGTATTGTCATCATTGCATCTTCCCATAGCAATATTGGCTCTCTGCATTTAACCCATCCATCACCAGGTGGAGCAGTGGGCAGCTATTGAAAGCGCCAGGAGTGCAACTGGGAACGAGGTGTCCTGCTCAGAGACACCACAAGATGTGTATTGACTGGGGATTGAACCCAGGACCTTCGGGTCACGAGTCATCTGCCCGAAATCCTTTATGATTAACTTTCCTACAGTTTAGAAAATTATTTGTCTAGATGAAACTGAGTAAAACTAATGGAATCAATGTTCCCTCGCCCGGACGCGGGTCACCGGGGCCCCACTCTGCAGCCAGGCCCGGAGGTGGGGCACGTTGGCGAGCGCCTGGTGGCCGGGCTTTTACCCATGGAGCCCGGCCGGGCACAGCCCGAAGAGGAGACGTGGGTCCCCCTTCCCATGGGCTCACCACCTGTGGGAGGGGCCAAAGGGGTCGGGTGCAATGTGAGATGGGTGGTGGCCGAGGGCGGGGACCCTGGCGGTCTGATCCTCGGCTACAGAAGCTGGCCATTGGGACATGGAATGTCACCTCTCTGGTGGGGAAGGAGCCTGAGCTAGTGTGTGAGGTTGAGAGGTTCCGGCTAGAAATAGTCGGACTCACCTCAACGCATGGCTCTGGCTCTGGAACCAGTTTCCTTGAGAGGGGTTGGACACTCTTCCACTCTGGAGTTGCCCCTGGTGAGAGGCGCCGAGCAGGAGTGGGCATACTTGTTGCCCCCCATCTTGGTGCCTGTACGTTGGGGTTCACCCCGGTGAACGAGAGGGTAGCCTCCCTTCGCCTACGTGTGGGGGGACGGGCTCTGACTGTTGTTTGTGCCTATGCGCCAAACGGCAGCTCAGATTACCCACCCTTTTTGGAGTCCTTGGAGGGGGTATTGGAGAGTGCACCTCCTGGGGACTCCCTTGTTCTACTGGGGGACTTCAACGCTCACGTGGGCAATGACAGTGAGACCTGGAGGGGTGTGGTTGGGAGGAACGGCCCCCCTGATCTGAACCCGAGTGGTGTTCTGTTATTGGACTTCTGTGCTCGTCATGGATTATCCATAACGAACACCATGTTCAAGCATAAGGGTGTCCATATGTGCTCTTGGCACCAGGACACCCTAGGTCGCAGTTCGATGATCGACTTTGTTGTCGTCTCATCTGATCTGCGGCCGCATGTCTTGGACACTCGGGTGAAGAGAGGGGCGGAGCTGTCAACTGACCACTACCTGGTGGTGAGTTGGCTCCGATGGTGGGGGAGGATGCCGGTCAGACCTGGCAGACCCAAACGTATTGTGAGGGTCTGCTGGGAACGTCTGGCAGAGTCTCCCGTAAGACGGAGCTTTAACTCCCACCTCCGGGAGAACTTTGACCTCTTTCCGAGGGAGACGGGGGACATTGAGTCCGAGTGGGCCATGTTCCGCGCCTCTATTGTCGAGACAGCTTATCAGAGTTGTGGCCGCAAGGTTGTTGGTGCCTGTCATGGTGGCAACCCTCGAACACCGGCGGTGAGGGATGTTGTCAAGTACAATAATAATAATAATAATAATAATAATAATAAAAGTGATGTTTCATTCCCCCCATCCCATCAACGCACAATCACACCACAGACTCACACTCCCTTTGGTACACAACCCACATTTTCTTTTACATAATAAGTCAAGCTATTATTACTAATCTTTTTTTTTTGTTATTTTACAAAATGCGGGACCATTACTAAACAATATGTGAATTGTAAGCTTCTCAAAATGAGTAGCTGCTGTACTAATGGCTCTGAGTGGAGACATCTCTCATTTACATGTTTTTTTTTTTCAAAGTCAAAGTCAAAGTGAACTTTATTGTCAGAACTGCAATATGTACAGGACATACACAGGACCGAAATTGCATTTTTACCGGTTGGGGCGGGGCTTGTGAGTGAACACCTGCATGGTGCTGCACCAGACAGGTTTTATTTTATTTTTTAAATTTGTACGCATCCTTTATGATTGTCTATTGTTGTTGTTGTCCATTGTTGTCATCACTCTTTGTTTAAAATTNTATATATATATATATATATATTTATATATATATATATATATATATATATATATATATATACTTATATATATATATATATATATATATATATATATATATATATATATGGTAAATGGAGCTTATTTATATAGCGCTTTCCAGCCCCCTGTGAGGGGCCCCAAAGCGCTTTACAATACCAACCATCCACCCATTCATACACACATTCATACACCGGTAGCGGCGACTGCCATGCAAGGCGCCTTCCAGTCCTACCGGGAGCAACTCGGGGTTAAGTGTCTTGCTCAGGGACACAACGACACATGGTGTGAGTAACCGGGATTCGAACCTCCAACCTGTATATATATATATATATATATATATATATATATATATATATATATATATATATATATATATATATATATATATATATATATATATATATATATATATATATATATATATATATATATATATATATATATATATATATATATATATATATATATATATATATATATATATATATATATATTTATATATATATATATATATATATATATATATATATATATATATATATATATATATATATATATATATATATATATATATATATATATATATATATATATATATATATATATATATATATATATATATATATATATATATATATATATATATATATATATATATATATATATATATATATATATATATTTATATACACAACCCTGTGTACATAATCTCGTTTTCATCACATGTACCACATGCGGTGCAAATGACAATAAAGACTCTCTGACTCTCTGACTCTGATATATAATTATGCCCCCAAGGCCTCATCCACACCAACAGAATGGCCTCATATACATACCAATGGTTGCAAAAATGCTAATTCAATGAGCCATTTGACTAACTCCCATGGGAAGTATAGTTAGAATATCCAAATGGCTCACATGTGGTAGTGCTAGTGTTAAGTATCTCGGGGTCTTGTTCACGAGTGAGGGAAAACTGGAGCATGAGATCGATAGGCGGATAGGTGCAGCATCCGCAGTGAAGCGGGCGCTGTACCGGTCTGTCGTGGTGAAGAGAGAGCTGAGTCAAAGCTCTCAATTTACCGATCGATCTACGTTCCCACCCTCATCTATGGTCATGAGCTTTGGGTTGTGACCGAAAGAACGAGATCTCGGATACAAGCGGCTGAAATGAGTTTTCTCCGCAGGGTGTCTGGACTCTCCCTTAGAGATAGGGTGAGAAGCTCAGTCATCCGGGAGGGACTCAGAGTAGAGCCGCTGCTTCTCCACATCGAGAGGAGCCAGTTGAGGTGGCTCGGGCATCTGGTTAGGATGCCTCCTGGACGCCTCCCTGGTGAGGTGTTCCGGGCACGTCCCACCGGGAGGAGACCCAGAGGAAGACCCAGGACACGCTGGAGGGACTATGTTGGGCAGCACAGTGGCACAACTGGTAGAGCTGCTGCCTCTCAGCTAGCAGGTCCCTGGTTCAAATCCCGGTCCGGGGGCCTTTCTGGGTGGAGTTTGCATGTTCTCTCGCATGCGTGGGTTTTCTCCGGGTGCTCCGGTTTCCTCCCACAGTCAAAAAACATGCATGTTAGGCTGATTGGTAACTCTAAATTGACCCTAGGTGTGAGTGAGTGAGACAGGTCCCTCTTGTGAATGAGTCCCCGTGGCTCAACGAGGCTAGCCTGTATAAATAAAGGTTGAATGAATGAATGAATGTTTCTTGGCTGGCCTGGGAAGGCCTTGGGATTCCCCCAGAGGAGCTGCTCCAAGTGGCTGGGGAGAGGGAAGTCTGGGCCTCCCTACTTAGGCTGCTACCCCCGCGACCCGACCCCGGATAAGCGGAAGACAATGGATGGATGGATGAAAATCCTCTATTTACCGTATTTTTTGGACTATAAGGTGCACGTAAAATCCTTTAATTTTCTCAAAAATCAACAGTGAGCCTTATAGTCCGGTGTTTCTTATGTGTTAATTCTAGTTGGGCTTAGTCAAAGTCAAAGTCAAAGTCAACTTTATTGTCAGATCTGCAATATGTACTGTACAGGACATACACAGGACCGAAATTGCGTTTCTCTCAGTCCCTCGGTGCAACAGTAAACATCTAAACATTGAAACACTGAAACATATAATAATAGACATAAGCATAAAATAGTAAAACTAACACTGTCCTGAGTTTTTGCATAGTGGTATAAGAGTATGAAAATTTACACCAACTCTAAAACTAAAACATTAAACATTTAATGAACATAAAATTTACACCAACTCTAAAGCTAAAACATTAAACATTTAATGAACATAATACTGTCCTGAGTTTTTTGCATACTAGTATAAAAAAAGAGTATAAAAAGTATAACTAAAATAAACTAAAGGTTTCTAGCATTGACATTTGCAAAGTGGCAAAGCAGCGTATGAGTTAATGTACACAGTATATGTATGAGGTAGTAGTTGATGTCGTTATAGAGGCAAAAAGTGGCATATGCAGTAAGGCACATTGGGCATCCCTAAATAAGACCGTTCAGAGCACACTGTATATGTATCAGCAGTGGTGTAGATATTAGAGTAGTGAAAATGTAAACAGTAGTAATTACATGTAAGCAGTAGTAATAAAAGTAAACAGTATTAATAAATGTAAACAGAGAATGTAAACAGTATTATGATTATAGGCAGTGATGTAATACAAACATTAGTGCAAGTATGAGAAGTAGTGCAAACTGTATGAGCACATGACCGAGAGTTTAGTGAATAACCCGTTTGATGACACAGAGTCCAGTGTTAAAATCTTTGTGTTGTGTGGTAATGTGTGAGAAAGTTTTAGAGTTAAGGCAGTTCAAATGGGAGGGGGGGCAGAGCAGGCAGAGTGTTTAGCATCCTGACTGCCTGATGAACAGAGCTGTCTCTCAGTCTGCTGGTTCGAGCCTGGAGACTCCTCAGTCTCCTTCCTGATGGCAGCAGTCTGAAGCAGCTGTGTAGTGGGTGTGTGGGATCACCTGCCATGCAGTGGGCTTTCCGAGTGAGGCGTTTGCTGTGTAAGTCCTGCAGTGAGGGCAAGGAGGTGCCCACGATCTTCTCAGCTGCTCTCACAATGCGCTGGAGGCTCTTGCGGCAGGATGCAGTACATGCACCAAACCACACAGTGATGCAGCTGGTCAGGACACTTTCTATGGCACCTCTGTAGAAGGTGCTCATGATGGGGGTTGAAGCTCCAGCCCTTTTCAGCTTGCGGAGAAAGTAGAGACGCTGGTGAGCCTTCTTTGCCAGTGCTGCAGTGTTCCTGCTCCAGGACAGGTCCTTTGAGACGTGCACTCCCAGGAACTTGGTGCTGTCTACTCTCTCCACTGCGGTGCTGTTGATGGTCAGAGGGGCATGTTGGGCATCCTTCTTCCTGAAGTCCACAACAATCTCCTTTGTCTTCTCCACGTTGAGAGTGAGATTGTTGTGTCCGCACCACAAGGCCAGGCGGCTCACCTCGTTCCTGTAGTCCGTCTCATCGTTGTTGCTGATGAGACCCACCACTGTTGTGTCGTCCGCAAACTTGATGAAGTGGTTGGAGCTGTACGATGGTGTGCAGTCGTGTGTTAGCAGGGTGAATAGAAGGGGGCTCAGCACACATCCTTGTGGGGCCCCTGTGTTCAATGTGATGGTGCTAGATGTGTTACTCCCGACCCGCACTGTCTGTGGTCTCCCGGTCAGGAAGTCTAGCAGCCTCAAACCAATTTTATGTGGTACACGGCACTCAAAAATCAGTCAAAATGTTTCAGTTCTGCTTAATGTGCCTTATAATCTGGTGAGCCTTATAATCCAAAAATACAGTACCAATGCTCTGGTACAATTGTCTCTTTCTTACACCAGAGTCAGCTGTGTTTACGTAACACTGTCATCGATCATGCTAACCTAAGGTGCCAGATGTTCAGACTCATTTAGTGTTGGATAAAAACACAATGAACACACATAGACCCCTGAAACATCAGTTCCCTTTCGGTCGGTTCACTCGGTAAAATGCATTAGTATGGGGAATTACGCCCCCGCGCATTCACCTGTGAAGTTTCTTTCATCACGCCTGTCAAGGCCAATGAGACTTCTGCATGAGCAGGAGGCCCCGCCCTCCTGGTATAAAACATGCAGCGCGTCTCATTTCCGTCATCTTATTGCACTTCACCTCACTTCAACCTGATCAACGCGGGACCCTTGAACGTGACTCAATTGCCCGACCGGAGGTGAGCGCGCTCCCTGCCCAGGGCGTCACTACAAGGCTTTTCATCCTGCGTACACTTAGTTTAGCCCAGCTAACTAAGTTTTTCTCACATTTAGCCCAACTAACGTCGAGTTTCTGTTGCTGTTTCGTCGACCTGTTTAGCCTAGCTAACGAGGAGGCCGAAGAACGTCGAACGGCACAGCAAAAAGGAGGATTTTTCTGCTTCTACCTGTTTAGCCCAGCTAACTGGTAATTTCACGCTTCTTCTCTTGACATGGCTCCGTAGAAGAGCAAGAGGAAATCGAAGGCCCCTAACAAAGCTAGCAGGCCGGGAAGCCCCGGGTCACGGCCATGTCCAAGCACATGTGGATTCTTCATCTCTGAAGCGGACACCCATGAAGCTTGCCCGATGTGTCTCGGTATGTTGCACGCTAAGGCGACACTAACCAACCCGGAGTCATGTGCACACTGCAGCCAACTCCAACAAACGACTCGGGAGAAACGTGTGGAGTTCCTGACGAAGACTTTGGGGAACTCGAGCGTAGCAAAAGACCCGCTACTGTCAGAGGCTCTCAGGCTGACGACGGAGCTGGAGTCTGACGAAATGGACGACATTGTGGTGCTGTCCTGGGGCAAGCAGATGGACCTCCTCCAAACAGACAAAAACAACAACACGAGGGTCAAGTATGACGTGCGGGACATGCTGCTGTCGGACGAGATCTCTCTATCGGCCTATGGCGAAATCTCCGATGATGAAACGGAGCAAGACGTCGAAGAGGAAGCAAAGGACTTCTCACAAGAAGCTGCAGCGGTGCCCGTCGAAGCAGACGGCTCCACTCCAGCTTTGTTTGAACTGTGCTGCAGAGCGGCCGAGTCTCTCAAGGTGCCATGGCCCGCACCCCCACCACGACAACAACAGACAAGGTTGGCGGGTAATTATTTCCTCCCGAGGCATCAAACCTTGGTGAGGCACAAGATGCCGGTGTTCCCAGACTTTTTAACCGAGCTCACATGGTCATGGTCAGCACCCAAAGCACCGCTGTCCCTCCCCCTCTCCCAGTTCCTGGACTTGGAGAACATGGAGCCGGCGGGTCTGTCTCACACCCCCCCCCCATGGGTGAGACGCTGGCAGCACACCTGGTGCCCCAAACTTTGGCCACCAAGCCCACGCTACCCAGCAAACAATGTCGGTTCTCAGCAGTGCAGCTAGAGAAGATCTACCGCGCACAGTGCCTTGCGGCCCGCGCGTTCAACGCGGCCTCGATGCTGCAAGCGTACCAAGCAGAAAAGCTGCAGGAATTGCAGGAAGCCACTAGCTCAAAGTAAAAGGTGTCAGAAGTGCTGGAAGAGGCCCGCAGGACAGCAGACTTTATTCTCCGCCTGTCGGGCACAGCAGCAATTGCTCTGGGCAAAAGCATGGCTGAAGTGGTTGTCACCCAGCAACACCTGTGGCTCACCCTCACCGAACTGCCAGGGAGTCAGCGCTTCACCTTCCTCCAACAAGCCGTCAAACCCACGGGCCTGTTTGGAGGAGCTCTGGAGAAGATACAGAACCGATGTGACCTGAGGAGAAAGCAGGAGGAAGCCCTGCGTGAAGGAATGCCGAGACGGCATTACTCTCAAGCCAGGGACTCCAGCAGTCACAGGAGCGCGCCTTTACGGCAATAGTCACTCCCCCGACGCCCTGCACACAAGAGACCAACACTCGAAGCTGAACAGCGGGCAACGTCCACAGCAGAGCAGCGCGGATGCCCTCCTCCGGGACAACAGGCATGGTCAAAACACTGTTTCGTCCCGAGACAGGCCGGGCAGCCCAGAACCTCCTCAACAGTGAGAGAGAAGAAACAGAAGTCAGCCTAACCCTGCAGCTGTTTCCAGAACATTCAGAGCCCTTCCACCCACTGGGCAAAAGGAAAGCCTCTTAGTTTTTACCCACATTGGAGTTCAAGAAACCCCGACTGAGTGGACAAAAATGTTTGTTGACACACAAAACACACTCCCCTGTTTGTGCAATAAAAATAAATTGTTGTCTTCGAACAATAATAAAAGCACACTGTGTTCAAACCGTTTGGTGTCATGAGTCAGAATTAAAGGGAGAGTCCAACCATTTTTTCACAAAACAAAGGTCAATAAAGAGGCCGGAGCGCCGTCTCACGCAGACTGGCCCTCCGCCTCCATTAAAACTTTCCACAAGAGGGCCCAATGAGCCCTCAAATGAAGCCAAGGAGCTGTCTCATAGAGCCAGGCCCTCCGCCTCCATTAAAACTTTGTCCACAAGAGGGCCCAATGAGCCCACAAATGAACATGCCTCTCAGGCTTGCTGCTCACGTGAAAGCATGGTCAGCATGCGCACTGTCGCAATGGATCATGGGAACTGTAGTCAGAGGTTACAGACTGTAGTTCAGCAGGCCTCCCTGGCTTTTCAATGGGATAATAACGTCAATGATAAGCCCAGATCTTGTCCCAACGATAAAAAATGAGATTTTTTCACTCCTAGAAAAAGGGGCAATAAGGGTAGTTCTTTCTCAGGAAACAAACAACAGCTTTTACAGCCGTTACTTTGTGATTCCAAAGAAGGACAAGGGCCTCCACCCGAAATTAGATCTGAGACGCTTAAACAAGCGACTGAGGTAATTCAAGTTCAGAATGTTGACATTACGCCAAGTAATGCAATCTGTACGCCCAGGGGACTGGTTTATGTCCGTGGACTTCAAAGATGCCTACTTTCACATCGCGATCCTGCCAAAACACAGAAAATTTCTGCGTTTTGCGTTCGAGAACACATCGTACGAATATAAAGTTCTACCATTTGAGCTGTCTCTAGCTCCCCGGGTGTTTAAAAAATGCCTTGAGGCCGCTCTGAGACCCATAAGGAACCAGGGTATCAGGACCCTGGACTACTTGGACGACCTTCTGGTACTGTCAAAGTCATGCAGCCAGACTAGAACCCACATAGCTCTGCTGATGTCACACCTGAAGTCTTTAGGCTTTGTGATAAACAAAGACAAGAGCCAATTAGTACCCAGCCAGAAAATCTGTTACATGGGCCTGGAGCTAGACTCAGTGCAATATCGTGCAAAGTTGTCAGAAAGGAAGATAATAGCCTGCAATCAGTGCTTGGCTTTGTTCCAACACAATCGGGTGTTAACAATCAAACATTGTCAACGCCTCCTGGGCTACATGGCGTCCATGATCGTAGCAGTCCCGCTGGGTTTGCTGAATATGAGACAGTTTCAACGTTGGTTGCATGCAAAGCAAAGACATGCCTCCCCCCCCCCAACAACAGTGGGTGAGAATCACCCCATCCTACCTGCAGGCTCTGAGGCCGTGGAGAAATACAACAGTCCTCAGTAGGGAAGCCCCTCTCGGCCGGGTCTTATCTTGCGTGCTTGTCACAACAGACGCGTCAAAAACCAGCTAGGGAGGAATAAGCAAAAACCAGCACATCAGAGGTGTCTGGTTACAACAGCAGGGGAAGCTGCATATAAACCAGTTAGAGTTGATGGTAGTATTTCTCTCCCTGAAATGTTTCAACAAGACAGGGTTGGTCTCTCACCAGAATGTTCTGGTACACACCGACAACATGTGCGTGGTCGCACACATAAACAGACAGGGTGGCACACACTCCCTGTCCTTCCTCCATCTGACTCAGGAGCTACTCCAGTGGTGCAGTTTGCATCTGCTGTCAATCAGAGCAACTCATGTCCCAGGAGTGCAGAACCACGGAGCAGATGCGCTCTTCAGGGGTGTCCCACTGCCAACAGAATGGCGTCTTCACCCCGAGGTAGTGGAACAGATCTGGCAACCCTTCAGCAAGGCCGACACAGATCTATTCGCCTCCAGAGAAAATGCACACTGTCATATGTCCTTCTCCATACAGGACGTGAACGTACCACTCGGCCTAGACGCGCTGGCGTACACATGGCCGATAACAATGCACCTTTACGCATTCCCACCAGTGGCCCTAATTCAGGCACTGCTGGAGCGTGTGCACAGAGAAGCTCTCATACTGATTGTAGTTGCTCCAAGATGGACAAAGAGAGCCTGGTTTGCTGAAATAATATCAATGCTGGTAGGACGACCATGGTCTGCCTACACGCAAAGATCTGCTGACTCAGGCCCACGGGCAAATTTGGCACCCGAGGCCAGAGATCTGGGATCTATGGGTTTGGCCCCTGAAAGTGAAAAATTAATCGCTTCAGGCTTCCCCAGTAACGTGGTAAACACCATTCAGTGTACACGAGCAGGCTCAACACAGACACTTTATGCTCTCAAATGGCGTGTTTTTGAGGCCTGGTGTCAGGAGAGAAACATTGTTTCATACTCCAGCAACATATCACAGGTTCTCACATTTCTACAAGATTTGTTGTAAAAGGTTGTTCTTTTTCTACAATCAAAGTCTTTTTATCTGCCATTTCTGCTTGTCACGAGGGATGGGGAGGAAAGTCGCCCGGCTCC
>JBBPBX010013432.1:28867-52403 GCA_038048925.1 Garcialebias charrua
TTTATTCTAAACACAAACGGGAATATTATATTAACTGTATGTTGTGTTACAGAGTCAAATTGTCTCGAAACAAAACGTGCACAATATTTTTGCAGCCGCGCCTGCCGTAAAGCAGTGACTGTCGTAAAAAAGACGCGGAACGCGGCAGCTTGAAGGGAGGCAGCGATGTCTGTCGTGTGGAGATATTTTAAAGTGGATGACAAAGATATTGCGTTTGCAAACTGTGAGTTATGTACAGTTCGTATTTCAAGAGGAGGTACAGACAGTTCGTATTTCAAGAGGAGGTAAGGAAAAGGCTGCATTTAACACAACAACCTAAGTTTCTTATTTGTTTACATGCCTGCTCAGTATTTTAAGTTGAGCTGCTTATTTTAAATTAGACATTTTTATTTCATACTGTTACACTAAACTTCAACGTGAAGAATTTTTTTAAAATCTTATTACGGTACTTGATTGTTCAATCTACCTCACAGAAGTATTCTGTTAAATATTAAGGTAAATAATATAAAAATTAAGGGACATCTAGATCTGTTTCTTTTTTTTCCCTTCATTTTAAAAATGTATTTTAGAAGTATCGGATCGGGACTCGAAATCGGCCAATTCTCAAATTAAAGGACTCGGACTCGGACTCGAGGCCAAAAAAACCTGATCGGGACATCCCTAGTTATGACCATAATGTTCCCTGAGGGAGGGGAACGAGTTACAACACAAGTTGGCCCCATCAATGCTTAAAAGCTCAGCAAAGTGCTTGCAGATGATCGGAAATGAGACACGCTGCATGTTTTATACCAGGAGGGCGGGGCCTCCGGCTCATGCAGAAGTCTCATTGGCCTTGACAGGTGTGATGAAAGAAACTTCACAGGTGAACGCGCGGGGGCGCAATTTCCCATACTAATGTGTTGTACGTTGTACCTCATTCCCCTCCCTCAGGGAACATTGGTTATGGTCATAACCTCCAGATCGTCATCTGGATTTAGAATCTAGAATTGTGTCATTTGAAGCAAACCTTAAACATTTGAATCAAACATCTCATGAGAGATAATTTATTGTTTATTGTAAACTTCACTTTTTGACGGCCTTACATGATGTCAAAGAGTTTATGTGATGGGTTGCGAGTGTGTGTGTGTGTGTGTGTGTGCGTGCGTGCGTGCGTGCGTGCGTGTGTGTGTGTGTGTGTGTGTGTGTGTGTGTGTGTCGTCCTGAACTGAGCAGTGCGTCTGTGCGTCATTCTGCTCACCACTGCGCCGCGCTCCAAACGCAGCTCTGACAAATGCACAGCCTGACCTGGTTTGATCCACTAAATTCTTTCTGCCTCCAGACTCTCCTCCCTCCACCCTGCGCGTCAGCAGCAGCCACATCCGGACCAGAACCAGCTGTAGTGACAGGGACCGTCTGTGCCTCATCAGCGTCGAGCAGAGGATTTGCTCCTCGTGTCCCGGACACCGGTGCGCGCGCTCTTTACGCACAGGGCGGACTGTTGGAGAGTGTGCACCATGTCCGGGGCCACAGCTTCAGTAGCAGATGGGTCTATTGAGCCAAAAGATGTCAGACGGGACCGGAATAACTCAGGTAGATAAAGAAGAGACTTTGTTTGAATCCAGAGTAGGATGTCTGTTGCAAATTTATTTTTATTTATTTATTTTTGGCACTTACTATGCGTATTTCCTTCAAAGTTCGTATGGGCTGACATCTAAAATATCCTTTTAGAAACATTTTGTTTTGAGTTTTGTGAGGAAAATGTGACGGGGGCACCTTTTGTGCATGCAGGCAAATAGTTGTGCACCTGCATGCATCATTTGACTAACAGCATGTTTTCTTTATTGGTTGTGTAGAATACCATTTCAGTTGATTGTGTTTCACAGAGCAACAAGTTCTGTTCGTTGATTTAATAATGGGCGGATGAAGTTGAGCCAGAATTAGTCTTGATCAAAGGAAGAAAAGAAAAGGAGGAAGTGAAAGAGGTGCTTACAGAAGCACAGCTGTGCAGCAGCTTTACAAATTTACAAGTTTCAAGTTAACAAATTTGAATGTATCCCTCAGAATGTAATGCAAAACTCATACATCTTGAATCCAGTACAAGGTGGCCGCCACGGCTATCAACCTTGGGCAACACAAAAATAGCTACAATTCAATTTACATTTCTTGAGCTAAAATTTGGTGCGTTAGTCTCTGAAGGAGGAGCTTTATGTAAAACTTGTCCCTGCCTGTCTGTTAGCAAAATATCTCCTTACTAATCAGACAGATTTTGATGAAACTCTCATAAAGTACAGTAATCAGTGAAAAAACAACTAACTGAACAACTTTTGGTGTCGGTTTCGCTGCCACAGCTAATCAACCTGCAAACACAAACCGCTACAACTCAGTCAGTTTTACAGATATTGAGCTCTAATTTGTCACCAACAGCTGATGCTGGTGAACCCAGTGGTGCAGACAGGAGGCAAGGACTCAGGATGCAAATATCAAATAAAATCATTTGTTAAAAAACCCAAAGAGCTGAAAGGGCAGCAAAACAAACATAGAATGATCAGGGGGTAGTCACGATACAGACAGGTCATCACCAGTGAACAGAAGACAATGCCAGGACAAGGACTAACACAGAGACAAAGACTTATATACAGAGACAAAGACTTATATACAGGTAACACCAGTCAGACAAAGTGGAGGCACCTGTGAGTAATCACAGATGCCAAAGAAAGAGACAGGGATGCAAGACATAAACATGAAACCAGGGACAAAACCAAAACTCCTACATAATTAGGAGCGGTAGTAGCTGAGAGTCCTCCACAACACTTACTCTGAGGGCTAACTCATCCTATAAGACAGGGCTATTCAGTTGGTGGCTAGGGGTCAAATCAGGCCCATGGGTGAGCTCAGTTCAGCCCTCCAATGGGTTCAATTTGAAATAAAACTAGATTTTAAATTGCATAACAAACTTACTTAATGGTAATAACAGCTGTGTGACCGGCCCTTTCAGACTTTCAGTAACTGTGACCCCCTGAGAAATTTACTTGAATTGCCCTGCTAGAAGATCTCACAGTAGTGCATGTTTGCAGAGTTTATTTAAGATTTGGCCAGAACGTCATCATTTTTCAAGATAATATAATTTAAGTTTAAAACTAGTATGACAGGTGGTGGGTGATGTGCATTTCTTTAAGGAATGGTCCGTCTTTAATGTCAGAAATTAAGGACATTCTGTTTAATCCCTCCATGGCCACAAATGGAGAATTACGTTAAAACCAGTCAAAAGTTTTCTCCTGATCCTGCTCTCCTTTTTATTCTCACTTGAAAACCGCAAAATGGATCAAAGCTGTTTGTTATTAAGTTGAATTAGTCTCAGAAAGATTCTCAAACTCGTACAATAAGATTTGCATCTTTTTTAGACTAATTTAGCTCCGTAGTTTATTTCCAGCTCTCCAGATGAAGTCATTCTCTGATGCTGGGTGCTGCTCGGTGTGATGGTTTGTGGGCCTCCACCAACCTCACAGACGTTTTGTTGAAAGATTGATCTGGTTTCCTGCTTCAATACAGTTGCAGTGGATACAACATGCATGAGAGGGGTTGTGTGTTCAGTCCTGTTGTGTTTCAGGGCTGATAGCTGTGGAATGACCGTCTCATTCTCATCGGCGGTGCAATTCCTTGTTGATTTATGTTCACACAGTTCAAATAAAGTCCAGTTGTTTTTGTATTGAACGTTTTTTGAATTTATCATGTCCTGGATGACTGAGAAGCTTCACCAGCATATGCTCAAACCTTGGTGCACATTTGGCATTAGCAGCCCACAGTGACTCAGCCATAGCAGCTGTTATCTGACTGACCTCCATCTCTCTGCTCCAGGTCACCAGTGCACACCCGTGCCCCTGCCGTCACTGGGCACCCGACGGATCATCCAGGGCAACGGGACCAACGTGGGCACTGTCATTTCCCTGCAGTGTCCAGACAAACACAAACTGGTGGGCAAAGATCTGAAATGTGTCATGGGCAACAACAGCTCCCAGTGGGTGGGGGGAACCTTCTGCCAACGTGAGTAAAAATAATAAAAACAATAAAAAAAGAAGAAAAACTACATAAATCAAGACTGTTTTTATCACCACCATTTATGTCAGCTATATCTTATCTTATCAAAGCTTTCACAAAATTAACGGAACAGCCCATATTTTTTCAAAACAAAACACTTGTAAAAAAAAAAAATGTTACAAGACAATAATATGAGCATCATTAAGAAACACATGTCACACGGTTTTAAATTACACAAACTACAGATCATCTTTATGAACTCAGTAAAAACCATCATTATTAAAATTATTTCATTACAATTACAATAGTTGTTATATGTTGTTATACTTTGTATGTATTTTATGTTGTTATATGTTTTTTTATGTTGATACCATATATGTTGTTATAGTTATAGTTGTTATATGTTGTTATATGTATATTATGTTGTTATAGTTGTTATATGTTGTTATAGTTGCTATTTGTTGTTATATGTTGTCATATGTATTTTATGTTATTATATGTTGTTATAGTTGTTATATGTTGTTATATGTTGTTATATGTTGTTATAGTTGTTATATGTTGTTATAGTTGTTATATGATGTTATATGTTGGAATAGTAGTTGTTATAGGTTTTTATATGTTGTTATATGTTGTTATAGTTGTTATATATTGTTACATGTTGTTATACAGTAGTTGTTATATGTTGTTATATGTTTTTATATATTGTTACATGTTGTTATAGTTGTTACATGTTGTTATAGTTGTTATATGTTGTTATAGTTGTTAAATATTGTTATAGTTGTTATATGTTTTTATATGTTGTTACAGTTGTTAAATGTTGTTATATGTTGTTAAAGTTGTTATATGCTGTTATACATTGTTATATGTTATTAAATGTTTTTATATATTATTTGTTGTTGTAGTTGTTATATATTATATATAGTTGTTATATATTTTTACATGTTGTTATAGTTGTTATATATTGTTATATGTTGTTATGCATTGTTATTTAAATGTTTTTATATGTTGTTATATGTTGGTATACTTGTTATACATTTGTATAAGTTGTTATATATTATTAAATGTTGTTATATGTTGTTATATGTTGGTATAGTTGTTATATGTTGTTATGTGTTTCTATAGTTGTTATATGTTTTTATAGTTGTTATATGTTGTTATATGGTGTTCTATAATGTTATATGTTGTTATATGTTGTTATATGTTGTTATAGTTGTTATATTTTGTTATATGTTTTTATGTTTTTATATACTGTTATATGTTGTCATAGTTGTTATATGTTGCTATAGTTGTATGTTGTTATAGTTGTTGTATGTTGTTACAGTTTTTTATGTTTTATGTACTATTATATGTTGTCATAGTTGTTTTTATATGTTGTTATAGTTGTTATATGTTGTTATATGTTGTTATAGTTGTTATAAGCTGTTATATGTTGCTATAGTTGTTATATGTTTTTATATGTTGTCATACATTGTTATATGTTATTAAATGTGTCTTATCCTGTTTTCCTGCTTTTGACCTTCATCTGGGGACAGATTGGGCCTGGCCGCGCTAAGAGTTATCATGCTTTGTTCAGCTGCAGCTTGTTTGCACTCATTCTATCTCCTGGATGTCTGAAACTACATATTTACGTTGTACCGATGAAAATTGATGCAATGTTAATAAACCTTCTTGATTCTTGATTCTTGATTCTCTTGATTCTTGAAAATGTTTTTATATGTTGTTATATGTTGTTATAAATTTTATACGTTATATATTATTAAATGTTGTTATATGTTGGTATAGTTGTTATATGTTGTTATGTGTTGCTATAGTTGTTATATGTTTTTATAGTTGTTATATGTTGTTATATGTTGTTATATGTTGTTATAGTTGTTATATGTTGTTATATGTTTTTATGTTTTTATATACTGTTATATGTTGTCATAGTTGTGGTTATATGTTGTTATATGTTGCCATAGTTGTTATATGTTGCTATAGTTGTATGTTGTTATAGTTGCTGTATGTTGTTATAGTTTTTTTTACGTTTTATGTACTATTATATGTTGTCATAGTTGTTGTTATATGTTGTTATAATTGTTATATGTTGTTATAGTTGTTATAAGTTGTTATATGTTGTAATAGTTGTTATAAGTTGTTATATGTTGCTATAGTTGTTATATGTTTTTATATGTTGTCATACATTGTTATATGTTATTAAATGTTTTTATATGTTGTTGTAGTTGTTATATTTTTATGTTGTAATAGTTGTTATATGTTTTAATACATTGTTATATATTATTAAATGTTGTTATATGATGTTATATGTTGTTGTAGTTATTATATGTTGTTATATGTTGTTATATGTTGCTATATCTGTTATATGTTATATGTTTTTATGTTTTTATATACTGTTATATGTTGTCATAGTTGTTGTTATATGTTGCTATAGTTGTTATATGTTGTTATAGTTGTTGTATGTTGTTATATGTTTTTATTTTTTATATACTGTTATATGTTGTCATAGTTGTTGTTAAATGTTGTTATATGTTGTTATATGTTGCTATAGTTGTTATATGTTGATGTATGTTGTTATATGTTTTTATGTTTTATATGTTGTTATATGTTGTCATAGTTGTTGTTATATGTTGTTGTTATATGTTTTTATATGTTGTTATATGTGTGTCATAGTTGTTGTTATAGTTGTTGTATGTTGTTATATGTTTTTATGTTTTATATGTTGTTATATGTTGTCATAGTTGTTGTTATATGTTGTTATATGTTTTTATATGTTGTTATATGTGTGTCATAGTTGTTGTTATAGTTGTTGTATGTTGTTATATGTTTTTATTTTTATAGACTGTTATATGTTGTCATAGTTGTTGTTAAATGTTGTTATAGTTGTTATATGTTGTTATAGGTTGCTATAGTTGTTATATGTTGTTGTATGTTGTTATATGATTTTATGTTTTATATGTTGTTATATGTTGTCATAGTTGTTGTTATATGTTGTTATATGTTTTTATATGTTGTTATATGTGTGTCATAGTTGTTGTTATAAGTTGTTATATGTTTTTATATGTTGTTATATGTTGTCATAGTTGTTGTTCTATGTTGTTATAGTTGTTATATGTTATTATATGTTATCATAGTTGTTATATGTTGTTATTTATTGTGATATATTGTTATGGTTGTTATATGTTTATAGTTATAGTTGTTATATGTTGTTATATGTTTTTATATATGTTATTATAAAACTGAATTGTTAAAAAAATGTGAAATAGCTTAATGTGTATTGTATTAGAGCTAGAAAAATTAGAGTTATTCATTTTATTTTGTTACTTGAAGATTATTATTGTTTGAACTACTTGTTTGAAAAAAGGGGCAGATATAATAAGATTTTTTTTCTTCTTTCTGCTACCTTTCATTTTATATTTTGTATGTTGTCCATTTTATATTTTGTATGTTGTCGTTTATGGGATTGTTTTGTATTGTATTTTAAAATGAATACATTTATAAATAATAAATAAAATAAATAGTTGTTATATGCCGTTATATATTGTTATATATTGTTATATGTTGTCATAATTGTCACTTCAACACTTGCTCTTTTCAAGGGCGGGACGTCTCCTCTAGGTCTCCGCTTTGCTTTTGCTTTGTCTTGTCTGTGAAACTGTCTGAGAGTCTCTCTTCTACAAAATCTTCCGAATCATAACTATGGACTTCAATTTTGGTCAGTTGGTCCCTCAACACAACTGATAACATTTCTTCAACAAGAAGACAGGCTGTAGGCGAGCCGATTTGCCCTGTTGGCATGCCTACAGCTGGATATCTCATTGACTTGGAAGACTTGATGACGTGTTTCTATCTCTGCTGTCATCTGTGGATCTGAAGGATGCATATTGGATTTATGATAACTGGTTCCTGCTTTTTGGATTTGGCTGGTTCCTGGTATATCAACATAAAAGGAAGACATCTGCGGCTAATCTGGACCTGGTCAGCCTTACATGATGGCTTGGTTCATGTCTCGAGAAACCAGACTTTTGGCTGAATAGATTACATCTTGGGGATTTTCTGAGGCAGGTTCCATTTGTTTGGTCATTTTAATTTGGACATTTTCGGAAGCGAATGGACCGACACAGACTGAAGGTAGATGTCATTAAAGTTCTGCCTGTTCCCAAAACAATCGTGTTTATCTGACATTCGGCTCCCCGACTGGCCTTGATAGGCCGTCTTATCTCAACACGCCTGAGAAGTTTTGTAAACCAGATGCTCTCATCCCCCTCCCAAACCTGCTACTGAGGAATTCCACTGACTTTTCAGAGGAGCACAGCTGAATAAACATTCTGTCATCATTTCAGGACTCTCGCCTCTGGCTGACCTCGGCAGCTCCCCCCCCCCATGAGTGTGCACAGATCTATGAGCTGGCTGCTCAACCACCTTTGAGTCCTCCCTGACCTCTGCGTAATGTCGGCGTCATTATGTGCTTTTGTGCAAGACTTTTTTTCATTACCATTACCATTCATTATGTAGGGCGGCCGTGGCGTAGTGGTAATGGCAGTCGTCCCCTGATCGGAAGGTTGGAGGTTCGAATCCCGGTTCCCCACACCATGTGTCGTTGTGTCCCTGGGCAAGACACTTAACCCCGAGTTGCTCCCGGTAGGACTGGAAAGGCGCCTTGCATGGCAGTCTGCCGCTACCGGTGTATGAATGCGTGTATGAATGGGTGGATGGTTGGTATTGTAAAGCGCTTTGGGGCTCCTCACAGGGGGCTAGAAAGCGCTACACTGTATATAAATAAGCTCCATTTACCATTTACCATTTACCACATTTTTGACCTTCAAACAGAGGTCAAAAATGTGTTAGGAATTTTTTTTGTCTCCAAACCCTATGTTTCCTTTTTCACCACGTTTATTGTCTGTCCAACGGATCTCACTTGTAAATGAGCCTACGAGGCTCAATGTGACATCTGTTTAAATAAAGGTTGAATTAATATGTTGTTATCTTCTTCTTCTTCTTCTTCTTCTTCTTCTTCTTCTTCTTCTTCTTCTTCTTCGTCTTCTTCTTCTTCTTCTTCTTCTTCTTCTTCTTTTCTTTTCCTTTTGGCTTTTCCCTTTTCAGGGGTCACCACAGCGAGTCATCCTCCTCCACCTCACTCTGTCCTCTGCATCCTCTGTCCTCACTCCAACTACCTTCATGTCCTCTCTAACTGCATCCATATATCTAAAAAAGCTAAATCTGGTCCTCTGGACATTAAAAAAACAAAACAAAACAAAAAAGTAGAAACGTTTCGTCTTTCGTCTGAAAGACTTCCTCAGTCTGAGAAGCTGTATTCAGCTCAGTCTTATAAATAGCACCCTCTCACAGTGGATCAACCAGTTGGCTGATGACAGCTGAAACCAGCTGCTCACATGATCAAGGAGGACCATCAGCCTAACGATGGATCGTTAGCACCCTGATGGTTGTTTGCTATTCACAGAGGGCTGAGTGATACTAGCAATAACAGCATTGTAAGAGGGGGACAGTTGAACCCGGAGGCCTCCACCTCTGTTTAATGATGGACGGTTTCTTTTCACAAAGATGGCCTCCTTTACTCCTCTCTCAAACCATCGTTCCTCTCTATCAAGGATGTGAACATCTTCATCCCTGAAAGAGTGACCGCTGGCCTGGAGATGAGTGTAGACCACAGAGTCCTGACCTGATGATGTTGATCTTCCCAGACCCAGACCAGTGGTCGTTCTATATGTTGCGGGAGTTTCAGAGAAACTGAGACGTCCCAGTTGCTTTTAAACCCCAAAATACATTACGGCAAAGACTGGTTCATCCCAAAGATCCAGTCCCTTGACACAAACAGAGTAATATTGTGTATGCTGTTCAGTGTCAGGAGGGCTGTGATCAGTCTTATATCGGGGAAACTAAACAGCCACTGGCCAAAAGGATGGCCCAGCACAGAAGATCAACATCATCAGGAGTCAGGACTCTGCGGTCTACACTGCCACAACCTTACAGTCTCCAATCTCCTTAGGTTTCCTCTTCTACACAGAATGTAGTCGACCTGCGTACTCCTTCCTCCACTCTTATAGGTCACTCTATGTTCCTCCCTCTTTTGGAAATAGGTATTGACTATAGCCATTTCCATTCTCTTGGCAAAATCCACCACCATCTGTCCTTCCTGGTTTCTTTCCTTGACACCAAACCTACCCATCACTTCCTCATCCCCTCTGTTTCCTTCACCAACATGTCCATTCAGGTCTGCTCCAATCACCACTCTTTCCTCCCTGGGAATACTCTCTATCACTTCATCCAGATCTTTCCAAAATGTATCTTTCTCCTCCCCATCACATCCAACCTGTGGAGCATAACCACTGACGATATGCTGGTGAAGATTCTCAGTCGTCCAGGACATGATAAAATCAAAAAAGGTGTTCAATACAGAACAACTGGACTTTATTTGTAACAAACAAGACGTTTCACTTCTCATCCGAGAAGCTTTATCAATTGGGTTTGCAGACAGTCAAGGGAAGCAGTTATAACAGGACAAGCCATTGACACGCACCAACATATTTAAATTGGAAACTAACACCCCCCACATACTTGGGATAACACGTACCTGTGACCCATTCAAAGTTCAGAGTGTGAAAACAGAGCTTACAGAACACACACACACATCCTACTGTATGTGAAATGACAAGTCACACTTCACCCATTGATAGCAGGGACCTGTCAAAGTCTTTGTTGTTCTAATTCACAAACAAAGCTCCTCTGTTCTCATCAGGTGTGAGACGCCTGGGAACCAAACCCAGGGCCGGACCATAAGTTTTAGAGAGTTCAAATCTTAGACCTCCTCCTCTGTTTAAAGATGGTTTCTCTCTTTTTACATAAATCGCCTCTTTAACACCTCTCTCAAACCACCTGTGTTCTCGGTCCAAAATATGTACATTTTGGTCCTCAAAAGAGTGTCCCTTGTCTGTGAGGTGGAGGTGAACAGCTGAGTTTTGTCCAGAGGAGGAGGCTCTATGTTGAGACATTCTTCTGTGGATGGGCTGTTTAGTTTCTCCAATGTATAAGTCTGGACAGTCCTCGCTGCACTGGACTGCATACACTACACCACTCTGTTTGTGTGTAGGTGTTTTGTCCTTAGGGTGGACCAGCCTCTGTCTGAGAGTCCTGCTGGGTTTGAAATGAACTGGGATGTTGTGTTTGTTGAAAATCCTTCTGAAATTCTCTGATAGTCCAGCAACATAAGGGATGTTCTCGGATGAGAAGTGAAACGTCTTGTTTGTTACAAATAAAGTCCAGTTGTTCTGTATTGAACACCTTTTTTGACCACTGACGATGTTTAGCATCAGATCTTCTACTTCTACCTTCAGACACATCACCCTATCTGACACTCTCTTCACCTCTACTACATTCTTTGACAACTCCTCCTTCAGGACCACCCCTACTCCATTTCTCTTTCTATCCACACCATGGTAAAACAGTTTGAACCCTGCTCCAATACTGCGAGCCTTGCTGCCCTTCCACTTGGTCTCTTGGACACATAAAACATCTACCTTTCTTCTCTGCATCATGTCAGCCAGCTCTCTACCTTTGCCTGTCATTGTCCCCACATTTAGAGTTGCAACCCTCAGTCCTACATTCTTCACTTTCCTCTTCTCCCTCTGTCTCCTGACACGTTTCCCTCCTCGGTTACATGTTGTTATATGTTTTTATGCGTTGTTATGTGTTATGTGTTTTTATATGTTGTTATAGTTGTTATATACAGTATTGTACTGTATATTGTTATACTGTATGTTGTTATATGTTGTTATATGTTGTTATAGTCTGCTTAGTTTTTCTTGGATCTTCACAAGTTTTTGGTTCATTTGGTTCTAAATCTTTGTATTTCCCAGTTCAAGTCCATTATTTGTCAGATTATTCTGTCTGTCCTCATGACTCATGTTCTGCTCTTGTTCTAAAACACTGTCAGGTTTTATAGTTTAAGTTTTAATTGTGTTTTTATCTGCCTGCATATGGATCCTGCTTCAACTCACTACTCAACAAACCTGACATCTAATTTCTGCAAAATTGAGATTAGACCAATTTGACTTTGTTATTTTCTACAGATATTTAGTAGAGTAATAAATCATTTCCCATGTGCTTAAAAGGTCAACATGTCTGTCTTTTCTCCTCTTTAGCTCTGTCTTTGTCGGAGGACTATGGTTTCCGTGTGGCTGTTCTGGTCTCCATCATAAGTTCAGGGATAATATTGTTCATGTCCGTAGCTTTCATCACCTGCTGTTTGCTCGACTGCCTTAAAAAGGATGCAAAGAAAGCGTCTGGGAGGTGAGTGAATGAGAGAAGGGCGGTCTTTAAATGTGAGCAGAATGATGGAGTGTTGTTGATTTGATTCAGATGGATGCATTTTGAGTAAATAGTCAGCTAAATTGATTTTTTCCTTTTAGATATCTGCATAAAAAATCAAGTAATTTTAAATGTAGTACTCAGGCTTCTCTAGGTGGTAACATCATAAGAAGGTTACAGATTGAGCCTACTGAATAAAAATGACAAAATAAACATGAAAACAATTATTATACCATATTTAAAACAGTCTCTAGCTGAAATGAACTGAACTTGAAGTAGAAGCCTCAGAATTTTACCTCATGTCTGATCAGATCATTCATTTTTCCGTGTGTGTTTACAAACTGAAATACTTACGTTCAGGTTTATTTATACCAGAGAGTCTGATGGTTTGAGGTGTGAGGAGCAGCAGAAGGTCAGCCGGTCTCGTTACAGTCATGAAGGCAGGAACTACAACAACAACAACAACAGCAGCAGCCAGGAGAAGATGCTTCCTGTGTGGGACACCACTAACCCTGCTCTGTGTGATGACATGCAACCCTGCAGGTGTGGGCTATTTTTTTTACATTATACCAAAAAAAGTTACAGTACATGTAAAAATTAAACACTTATGGTTTCTTCCTTCACAGATGTCAACAGTGGTACACTCACAGTTCTTCACCTTGCACATATGGCCCTCCACCGTCACTTGCTGCCCTTCCTGGACACAACCATTACCATCCTCGTTTACTCCGAAACCTGGACTCTTGTCCACCGGCGTACCCAGGACCTCCTCTGTCCTCCTGTCAAACGCCCAGCTCAGGAGGCCACATCTGTGCAGCGGGGTCCAGATTGTTGTGGCAGTACGGAGGACAACAGAGCATCTCATCAGAACCTAACCCACCGTTCCAAAACGAGTCCAACAAGAGGAATAAAAACTCAAACAGGACTCCCAAAGAGATGTCCATAAGGATTATATCAGTGTGAGGACACAAAGTGATCAAACATCGAGGTTTATTGAACTGGACAAATATACAGTATGTAGCTTTTGCTTTTGAAAAAAAGTCTCTTCAACACATTTTGTGAACATTTTCAGTCATTTTCAGCAGGTCAATGATGGCTCCCTACAGTTTTGTGTGTTGTGATACCACACTGACCTCTGGTGGACAAAAGAAGCCATTGCATGTCGATGACTAAAATATTTCTGTTTGGACTAAATACTACTAGAGTTTACTGATTAATTTACAACAAACTGGCAACGACTGTGAACGTTTCGATAATCAAAGGCAGCAGAAAATATGTAAATGGAATTTTTAAAGATAACAAATAAAAAATATTAATATTACAGCTAAAGTGCTAACATTCATTGAATGAATGCATATCACCCGCTGCATTTCGGACCAATGTTTTACACTCAGGTCATCTTTTGTAGAGGAATTACAAAGTTGTAGCTGTTATGGTCACACCCAAATAGGGTGTGTGTTAGGGATGACTCTCAGCTACTACCACAGACTGCTGTTTGTGTTGATTGGTGTTGGTTAGCTGTGCGTGGTGTGTCCATTGTGAACTGGATTGACTCCAGTTGTTAATGGACACCCGACGGTTCTTTTCTGAATGTTTCATTTAAATCTGTTCAGGGGGCTCACGAGATATTTTGCTAACAGACAGACACACGAAATTACACGGGCAAAAGCATTGTCGTCCGTGTGCCGGTGGACTGTCCTGCCCACAGGTGTCACAACAATTACACTTGAATGCAGCTGGGTAACTGCAGATGGACCGCTTGAGTCGGAGGCCGAGCAATGACAGGAATGAAGATTATGAAATAAAACAAACTGACAAACTCGATTTGCAACAGAAAACAGATCGCTGATGAGAAACTGAAAACTACATGTCAGACACACAAACAGTGAACTATTCTACTACAAAGAACTGTTAATGTGTTCAAAACAAGTACATAAGACATTTTTTTGTTTTATTATAGTGTGTACTGTAAATGTTAAACCAGTGGAAACAAAAGGGTTTTGTTTTGCATGTTTGAGCTCCAGCAGATCAAACTAACAGAGTGTTTTCTTTCAAACTGTATCCTTGCAGTCTGTGTGAGTGTTTCTGTTCTTCATTCCTTGAAGGAGTGCACATTCATCACTGATGTCCCGTGCAGAGAAGAGACGAGCTTCTAGCTGTTTTCTAGAGGTAGGACAGCCAGCTTGGGACCAGAATGTCACAGGTTCAACTCCCCATCATGCCTACATGGTCAGGGGAGGCAGGTGTGACAGTGTAGTGCTGTGGTTCACCTCTGGCGGTACAGTGTCATATGAAGTAGCCGGTTGCTCATTGCTGTCTCTCTTTATATAATAATAATAATAATTATAATAATAATAAACTTTATTTGTATAGCACCTTCCTACAATGCCTTGCATTGACCAAGGTGCTTAACAGGGTAAAAAAAATGTATAAACTGGTACAATAAATCAGTGAAAATAGAATAAATGCAACAGCAATAGAAGGAGGCAATGTAAACAAAAAAGCTACATACTAAAATACCAAAAGTAATAAAAGTCACACACTGAAAGCTTTTCTGAACAAGTGGGTCTTCAGTCTGGTTTTGAACAGAGTCAGATCAGAGGTGGCACGCAGCTCAAGGGGGAGGCTGTTCCAGGCTTTTGGGCCGGCAACAGAAAAGGACTGGTCTCCCCATTGTTATTGTTATATCACCAATATAGGTAAATAAACCAACATGATTGCACATGTGCTACACCTTCTGATGTTCTACAGCACATATGTCAAAGTGCTGGCCCGCAGGCCAGATCCGGCTCGCAAATTAATTATCTATGGCCCCCTGGATGATATTTAATAACTATTAAAAACGGCCTGCAGGCCACAGCCGCCCGCTGGTGATTTGTATGCACCAACACTACATTCCCCACAATGCAACGGTAGTAGGGATGGGACTGATCCGATCCGGAGTCGTGTCTCATGAACCCAGAGTAATAAGACCCGCCTCACATCACATTCAGGAAATCCATTTCATAGTTTACAGCCAGCTACAGCGTGTGGACTGAGTGAGTAGCACTTTAGCTAACAGCTAGCCAACTTTTCATCGTAACATGTCCGCTGTGTGGAAGTATTTTACACTAAACACCACAAGACAGCAATGTGCAATGTCTGCAGAGCCATAGCGCCACATTAAACTGTGGTCAAGTTAGTTTATGTTGGACATTTGTGCTCCGGGGCTTCAGCAGGACACCACTCTCGCTGAACCAAAACAGGGAGACCAACCACGGCCAGCTGCATCCAGTCCGACCCGCTGTCTGATCGTCTCGTAGGAGGGACAGGCTGAGAGCAGCTGACCGAAATCAGAGCGCTGCCCCGGATTGAACAATAAAAACACACAGCTGAAGCCACGGAGCTCAAATGTTCACCGAGAAGTTGTTAAACTTCATCATAATTAATGACCAACAGCTATCAGCTGCTAAAATGAAGGATTTCACAGCTTGATACTTGCAGCCAACAGTTAACAATCACACAAAAGCATATTAATTAAAAATGATAAGAAAACTGTATTAAAAAACGAAACATAAACAGCTACATTATAAAACAATGTAAAATACTAAAGGCAGGAACATGTCTGTGTTGATTTATGCCAAGAACTTAGCAGATGTAAAGCTATTTAATATTTTATTTAATTCATTTATTCATTCATTTAAAAGAGACTAAATAAAACAAGTTAATCAAAAAGAAAACATTGAATGAAAAGAGTGCAGAAAGAAGAAAAAATTATTACATCATCACCCTCTTATAATAAACATTGAACCAGTCCAGCCCTTGGCTTGTAGCACATTTGTTTTTTTGGCCCTCGGTATATTTGACTTTGACACCCCTGTTATAAATTATTAGATATTTTTTAGCTTTATAATGTCACCCCTAATGGCCACAAAAGCCCCCTTCAACAAACCTAAAGTAGCCCATGGGCCACCACTTGATACTGGTTGTTGCGGCTCTGATAACTTTTAATTTAGTGAAGGAATGGCTCTTTTGATCGTAAAGGCCCTGCTTTATATGACTTCCAGATGACATGACTTTTTTATTCATTATTTTGTTTATATTATACATAATATGGCTCTGATGAAATACCTTTCTGTCTTCTTCTTGTAGTTTCTTTCAATGTGGTTGCATTTTCACTTGTGTATTTATTGTAATGTATTTCTTTAATTTGATTCATGACTTGAAAATTATAATTTACAAGAAGAAGAAAGAAAAGTGTTGTGGGAGGAGAGTAGTCTGAATTGGGTTCTGGAGCAGTGCTCCACCTCACACATCGAACTCATTCCGCCAGCCGCGAGTGATTCCAAGCCCACGTGCACCGCATCCACCAGGGGGCGCTATTCTGCTCCGCCTGGCTTCTCCTGCGCTGAGGCTACACTTGACGGGCCACTGCTTTCTGTTCGCTCGCTCACCCAGTCAGGTGACACCCTGCAAGGGCAACCATTGGCTCTTGTCTCAGACCTTCCCCGAGATGATTGGTTAGAGTGACGAGCACTCAGCGTGTGATCTCTACAGTGAGCTTCCTCCCACAACCGGAAGTGCTCACAGGACAGCTGCTTTATAAGACCAACCAAAACGTAACCATTTTCAGTCACGGTGCCCACAATGTATTTTTAAATAAGAAATATAAAAAGAATAAAATAAGTTCTGAAAATTTACCTCGAGTAATGTAATAAAACCATAAAGTGTAAAATAAACTCGTGATTTAGAGGACAGCAGTGCATGCTGGGATATAACGCGTCACAGGCACGTGACTCCTCGCCAAACATTCTCTATCTTTGAACTGTCGTTTGGTAAAATCAAAAGCTTCGTGGGTATTTTGCTCATTCATTTTTTAGATAATCCATAATCAATAATCATAAAGCGTTTATGTCCACATTTTTAAAAAATTACTGTGAAATCTCTCTTACTGATAGCTACTGATCGCTTATGCTAGGCTATGAAAGTGGCAGAAATTAAGAAACGTAAATACTGATAAAAATATGTATCAATAAAAACGGCATTGCTCCATTTGAGTCATTTTTCCTCTAGATATAAAAACACGCTGTCTCTTTAAATTTCCCACAATGCCTCACAGTTTAAAACTAACTTTACGTGTGTTTTTGAACGAACTACACTTTATGTATGTTTTAGCTACAGGTACACTGTGTTTTTTTATTTGTACAGTGCTCATATTACATTATATTCAGAGCCACGCGAAGTTGTACAACACCGTCAGTCTATGTGTGTTTGTGTTGACCGGGTATATATTTACTGCCGCCACCGTTCACATCCGGGTATTCAGAAGGTTTGCACTCTGGGCTACAAACAGAGAACCTGGTTTCTCTCTCACGCCCAGGGGAAAGTCCCCGGACCCGTGGCAGAGAGTGCCCTGGAAGAATCCAGTCTCGAGCTGTCGACTCACACATCAGCTAAGATGTTCACTGGAACAGAGCTGTGCGATCACAACTCGAACATTGTCAGAGTTATAGAGATGCAAGCACTGTAACACAACGGGGCTCATTCTCTGAATACTCACTTTTTGAAACTTTGGAATTGACTTATCCTTATTATAACAATTAACTACATTTGATTGAACAATTTTAGATAGCCATAAAACTTTCAGCTACTGTGTACAAACTTAGTACAGTATATTCTGAACCATATTATTAGTTTAAATATTAAATAAAACATAATAAACTTTTACCTTTACTTTAAAGATTGAGTTTGTCACTGCTAAAAATGATGGTTATTATCATTTCCACATTTTACTGGTGAAAAAGGAGAGCTTATGAATAAAATTGTTATATATTTTTTGGAACATAGGTAGTTGAAAGCATAAACCAATACTGTAGTCTGTTATCTATCTATCTATCTATCTATCTATCTATCTATCTATCTATCTATCTATCTATCTATCTATCTATCTATCTATCTATCTATCTATCTATCTATCTATCTATCTATCTATCTATCTACAGTATCTATCTATCTACAGTATCTATCTATCTATCTATCTATCTATCTATCTATCTATCTATCTATCTATCTATCTATCTATCTATCTATCTATCTACAGTATCTATCTATCTATCTATCTATCTATCTATCTATCTATCTATCTATCTATCTATCTATCTACTGTATCTATCTATCTATCTATCTATCTATCTATCTATCTATCTATCTATCTATCTATCTATCTATCTATCTATCTATCTATCTGGCACGCATGCACTCAAAGACACAAATATTATTCAAAACTAGAGAAATTGCATGTCCTGCAAAAATGCAGTGTGAATGTTAATTGCAGAACTTGCTGAGAAATAGCTGGAATTAGCTAAAAAAAAATGTACCGGTAGTTGAAATGGAAGAACAAGCCTAAATCAGCAGAAGAAAGCAGAAAGAACATATTTGCTGAAGTTGGTTTAAATATTCAGAAATTAGCAGAAAAACTAGGAAAGTAGTTTAAAAAAGGTGAAATTAGAAGAAGAAAAAAATGGCTGAAAGACAGCAAGAAAATTAAACTAACAGAAGGAAGTGGAAAGAACTGAAATGAGCTAAAAAAAAGGTGGAATTAGCTGAAAAAGCTAAAATTTGCATAATAACAGCTAAATAATCTAAGTAACAAACTAGCATAAATAATCTGAAAGGAGCATAACAAGCTAAAATGAGCATGAAGAGGTAAATTAGAATGAAAATAGCAGAAATTACCACAAAAAACCCTGAATTTATCTGAAAACAGCTGAAATGAGCTAAAATGCTAAATGGGTAAGGTAAAACAGGCTTAAGAAAGCATAAAGAACATGTTTGACTGAAATTAGCAAAAACAATTGATATTATCTAAAGAAAAAAAACTGAAATTAGAAAAAAAAGGCAGCTGAAAAGTAGCTAATAAAGTAGAAAGAAGCTTAAATTACCAGAAGGAGGTGGACAGAGTGCAATTTTGATGTCAGGCTGAAAGAAGTTTAAATGAGTGCAAAAATGTGGAATTAGCCCCCAAAATATGCTAAAATTAGCCTAACTACAGTACTTGCAGAAAAAGCTTGCACTTGCATAAATAAGCTGAAGTTTGCAAAAAAAATTTTTTAGAAGAAGCTGAAAAATGTTAGTTAGCTGAAAGAATCTAAAAGGACCACAAAACAGCTGCAAAACAGCTGAAATAGCTGGAAAAAAGTTTAAATTTGCACAATGTAGCTGAAAGAAGCTAAAGCAGAACAAAATGTGAACGGAGCAGTAAAAGGTTGTAAACACATCTAAACATTTCAAAGATGAAAAATAAGCTCAATTAATTTTCTATGAGAAACGTGGCAGAAAACAGTGCAGACAAATAGACACTCTCACAGGTGGTTGGCAACAATCACAACATTTCCACAGATGGGTTTAAACTCCTGACTCGTACATTTCTTGATAATTTAGATGTTAATATCTGAAAGTGATATGTTTCTGTGTTTTTTTCCTCCTCCCTGCAGGTCCAGGGTTTTGGTGCAACTGGTTTTGCAAGTCTCGTTTGGAGGTGATCCATGCAGAAATGACCATGCTACTAAAATAATGTCTGAACCACGACAGTTAAAGGTTTATCATTAGCCACTCTTTGGGTGTATACCCTTCTTTCTGCACACAGAGCATGAGCCACTGACATGTACAGTATGTTTCTTCACTGCTCTGCAGTGGAACTCAGTTCAGACGCCAACGACGTCCTAATCACCAGTTCAGAGGGTGGAAAGCAGAAATAAAGCCACAGGGAAGGTGTTGAAGTGTCTCAGACAACAGCCTGCCTATTTGCTGTGCCAAACCAATTTACCATCTTCTGTGGAGCCTCCAGGGCTGGCTCTGTTTGCTGAAAAACCACAGTTACACAGTTTTTCTGGAGGTTTGCAGAAGCACCACATTCACACTGAATGGCCCAGTATCGTTGCAGAAACAACTGTTGGATTTATAGTGTCTGATTTTTCCTGCAACAAACTTGACTGATGTGCAGTTTTTAGACATTTTACTGAGAGTTACGAAATGTGACTCGACGGATGTGTTTAAATTTTTATTCTTTTGGTTGTCTCTGCACAGTTTAAGTGTAAAAGCTCACAGCTGCTGCCAAAATTCAGAGATTGTTTCTTTTTATGAATAATTGGTTAAATTCACAGGGGGCCTGATATTTTATGCATTAATCATCTATAGTACCAGTATTTAAAGCTGCTCCATGTGTTTTTAAAGACTGAAAAGTAAAATCTACATTCTGCTCTTAAGGAACTGTGGAATGGTTTTCTTTTCCCCTTTTTGTTTTGTTTTATATGGCCATATATTTGATTTCACTAATGTAAATATGTATATATTTTCTGCACTTTAAATATAAGCCACCTGCAACAGCAAACTTCCAGTCGCTGTCTGCTCCTTCCATGAGATGTACCTTATCTTCTGATAATAAATTAGCCCATTTTGACATTTTTCTTTATTTACCATTTACATTGATAAATTGCAGCATATTCATTTTCATAAATATGTTACATTAATTCTTGGCGAGCTAGTCAGGAGGGAGTGTGTACAGAGCTGGAGTATTGCAGTTGTTAATTTGTTGCTAATATGGATGTTTTGGAGAAATATGGGGTTAAAATATCTAATGCAGTGTTAGTTAAATATGCAACAAACACAGAAACTGATAATGAGGTAGCTGATTTTCTGACTGGTTACGGGTCAATGGAAAAGTTTGTGTATATAACTGATTCTGACTCAGATTTTCATCACTGCATAATATTTGAGTTTGCATCAGGGAGTGCACGGTTGCGTGAATTCTTGCCGTATTTGTACATTTGCGAAACTGAAAAAATAACTTGTGAAATTGAAGAACTGTCAGTGGTTTGTTCTGAGCTAGAAACCAAAATAAAAACTCAAACTTACCTAAGTGAAATGAAACACATGGCTAAGCTTACAGGTCAGAATTTTACAGATGTCCTTAAGAGTGTAATGTCTCTACTGGGCCAGTCCATCACTGAACTATGTCCCGCTCCATCTTCAGTGAAGACTCCTTCAGTTGAAGCAGATTCGGCCATGGCTTATCCCAGTACAACATCACGGATGGCAACCAAGGGTGCTATTCATCCCAAACCAGACAATGTCACTGTAGATGATGAGGAGCTGCCACGTGTCCAACCTAACCCTACAGCCCCTTACACATCACAACCTTCAGGACCTGTGCCAGCCAGGTCTTTTCCAAATATCAACCCACCTGAAGTGCAGAGGTATGTGGTTGAGCATATCATGAAAAGCGATGATAATGCAACGCACATGTCATTAAAACTTAGATCATTTTCTGGTCGAACCCCAAGACCACAACATGAAATAGACTATGAAACGTGGCGATCTGGTGTTGACCTTTTGTTAAAAGATCCTGCTGTGTCAGACCTGCAGCGTTCAAGAAAGATATTTGACAGTTTACTACTACCAGCTGCAGACATGGTTAAACATCTTCAACCAGATGCACCTCCTTTGAGATACCTCAAAATCCTTGATTCTGCCTATGGAACAGTCCAAGATGGTGATGAACTGTATGCAAAATTTATGGAGCAGTTTCAAGATGCAGGCGAAAAACCATCAGTTTATTTACAACGCCTGCAAGTGACTTTAAACCATGCTGTAAGGAGGGGTGGTGTATTAGCTGTTGATTTTGAAAAACATTTGCTGAATCAATTCTGTCGTGGTTGTTGGGATAACTCCTTAATCTCTGAGCTCCAACTAAAGCAGTGCAAGTCAAAACCACCATCTTTTGAAGAACTGTTGTTATTGTTAAGAACAGAAGAAGATAGAGAAGCTGCTAAAGCTCAGCGTATGAAACAGCACCTGGGTTCTAGTAAACCCAGAGCTAGTGTGAATGTACA
The DNA here is from genome assembly GCA_038048925.1 of Garcialebias charrua. Lineage (NCBI taxonomy): Eukaryota > Metazoa > Chordata > Actinopteri > Cyprinodontiformes > Rivulidae > Garcialebias > Garcialebias charrua. Next base: position 51,070 of record JBBPBX010013432.1, read on the forward strand.
TCATGCTTATGCATCAGTTGAAGAAAAGAGTGCATGTGATAACCTGACAACCATCACCCAACACCTTGCCAAGCAGTTAGCTGATGTACAAAAACAGTTGGCTGCTCTTACAAATGCTCAGACTGGTCAGAAACAGTGTTTTCCCAAAATCTATGGATGTTCAGTTCAGTCAACCCCAGCAGACTAAGAAATGTGCATCTCAACCCTCTCACAAAAATGCAGCTTTACCACCTAAGCCAGGTTACTGCTACCAGTGTGGGGAAGATGGACATATAAAGACAAAGTGTGACAACTCTCCTAATCCTTCACTTGTTGCTGCTAAGAAGAAGCAGTTCGTGGAAAAGCAAAAGAAGTGGCAGAAATTGAACTCTCACAGTGCCTTGTCGTTAAACTGAGCCAAGTTCTCGTTGAAGGACGAACGGGAACTGAAGAGGACAAGCACAGTCCTACTAAGCAGACTCCTATAAGATGCACCAATCTGTCTCATGTAACTCCTGAAGCTAAAGAACTGCCACGAGGGTTGATTGGTTCAAAATGCACTGGTCAAGTAACCATAGTTGGTCAGCAAGTTCAATGCCTGTTATATACAGGATCACAAGTTACTATGATACCAGTTTCATTTTACAATCAGTTTTTTTCTAATCAACCTGTGAAACCATTAAATGAGCTGCTACAAGTAGAGGAAGCTGCAGGCCAAGCTGTCCCATACTTGGGCTACGTAGAAATGTCAATCATTTTTTCAAAAGAGTTTATTGGCACAGATTTGGATGTTTGTACTCTGGCACTGGTGGTTCCAGATGTTAAAAGTGGAACTCAGTCCCACGTTTTGATCGGAATGAACACTCTTGATTCATTATATGACAAATATCTGAAAGATGAAAGTGTTAGCTTTAGACCAGCTAAGTATGGCTACAAAGCAGTTCTCCAGGGGGCAGGGTCAGGCTAAAGGGAGCGGGTCAGGCTAAAGGGGAAAGGTCAGGCCAAAGGGAGAGGGTCAGGCAGGGCCGCTGTACGTGACAAGTTGCTTCAGTTACGTCACCAGCAGACCCAAGAGCCCAGTGTATGTGATGTAACACTAAACAGTGAATCACCTGTTGTTGTTCCAGCAGGCCATACCATGGTTCTGGAAGGCTATGCCTATACCAGTTTGTTGCCGGTTAGCAGTTGGGCATTGGTTGAGAAGCCATCTACTCCCTTGCCGGGAGGATTGTGTGTGAAGAATTGTTTGGTGTCATTGTCAAATCATACACCTCACAAGATCCCAGTGGTTATCACAAATGAGTCCAAGCAGAGCATAACATTGTCACCTCCTGCTATTATTGCAGAAATTACAG